>JBBBDQ010001521.1:2795000-2885695 GCA_037127315.1 Ascarosepion bandense
AAAAGAAAGAAAGAAAGAAAGAATGAGAGAAAGAAAGTGATGATAGTGAAAAGAAAGAAAGAAAGAAAGAAGAAAAGTGATGACAGTGAAAAGAAAGAAAGAAAGAAAAGTGATGATAGTGAAAAGAAAGAAAGAAAGAAGAAAAGTGATGACAGTGAAAGAAAGAAAGAAAGAAAGAAAGAAAGAAAGAAAGAAAGAATCGTTTATAAAAACAGTAAGAAACAGAGAGGGGGAAATGTGAAAGAAAGAAAGAAAGAAAGAAAGAAAGAAAGAAAGAAAGAAAGGAGAAAATTGATGATAGTGAAAAGAAAGAAAGAAAGAAAGAAAGTCGTTTATAAAAACAGTAAGAAACAGAGAGGGGAAAATGTGGAAAAAGAAAGAAAGAAAGAAAGAAAGAAGAAAAGTGATGACAGTGAAAAGAAAGAAAGAAAGAAAGAAAAGTGATGATAGTGAAAAGAAAGAAAGAAAGAAGAAAAGTGATGACTGAAAAGAAAGAAAGAAAGAAAGAAAGAAAGAATCGTTTATAAAAACAGTAAGAAGCAGAGGGGGAAAGGGGGAAATGTGGAAGAAAGAAAGAAAGAAAGAAAGAAAGAAAGAAAGAAAGAAAGAAAGAAAGAAAGGAGAAAATTGATGATAGTGAAAGAAAGAAAGAAAGAAAGAAAGAAAGAAAGAAAGAAAGTCGTTTATAAAAACAGTCAGAAACAGAGAGGGGAAAATGTGAAGAAAGAAAGAAAGAAAGAAAGAAAGAAAGAAAGAAAGAAAGAAAGAAAGAAAGAAAAGATTTAATTATAAAAACAGAATTCGGGAAAGGAAAAACGACAAAGTAATATCAATGAAAAATAAATAAATAAATAAATAAATGCAAGGAAAATGAATTATGGCGGAAAAGGCAAATTCTTTCAGATACGCTTTTTAATTTAGAAAATGACAATGAACTGAGAAAGTCTGCAAAATAAACAAGGAGTCTCTTACTTAAAAGGACAAAGCGAAGATTCACAGAAGAGTAGCTTGAAACAGAAAGCATTATCTCAAGAAATAAGAAGAAACTGTTAGAAAAGAAAGAAAAACGAGCAAGAGAAAGAAAAAAAATTGAAGAAAGGAGAACGAAAAAGACAGACATGGCTTAAATTGTAAATTGAAATCATGTTAGAAAATATTAAATAATGAAGCATTTAAGGAAATTGTTGAAAACAGACACACAAGAAAAATAAGAAAGAGAAAAGAAAAAAGAATATAAAATTAAGAAAGAAAAAAACAACAAAG
The DNA here is from genome assembly GCA_037127315.1 of Ascarosepion bandense. NCBI lineage: Eukaryota > Metazoa > Mollusca > Cephalopoda > Sepiida > Sepiidae > Ascarosepion > Ascarosepion bandense. The sequence goes on from JBBBDQ010001521.1 coordinate 2,796,264, forward strand.
AAAGAGTTTAAAAAAAACAGAAACTAAAACCGAAGTAAAAATAGGACTAGAGATATATAGAATGATGCTAGTGGAAGGAAGGAAGGAAGGAAGGAAGGAAGGAAGGAAGGAAGGAAGGAAGGAAGGAAGGAAGGAAGGAAGGGAGGGAGGGAGGGAGGGAGGAAGGAAGGAAGGAAGGAAGGAAGGGAGGGAGGGAGGCAGGAAGGAAGGGAGGAAGGAAGGAAGGAAGGAAGGAAGGAAGGAAGGGAAGGGAGGAAGGAAGGAAGGAAGGAAGGAAGGAAGGAAGGAAGGAAGGAAGGAAGGAAGGAAGGGAAGGAAGGAAGGAAGGGAAGGGAAGGAAGGAAGGAAGGAAGGGAAGGAAGGAAGGAAGGAAGGAAGGAAGGAAGGAAGGAAGGAAGGAAGGAAGGAAGGAAGGAAGGAAGGAAGGAAGGAAGGAAAAAGAGTCGCTTATAAAAATGGTAGAAATTAGAAAAGTGAGGGAAAAGGGGAAAGAAGAAAAAATGATGGCAGTGAAAAGAAAGAAAGAAAAAAAAAAGAAAGAAAGAAATGAAGAATCGTTTAAGAATTGTTTATAAAAATGGTAGAAATTAGAAAAGAAGGGGAGTGCTGTAGTGCAGTGGATATCGGCTCGGAACGACAAATCGGGGAGCCGAGTTCGAATTCTAGTTGAATTTCTTGGATTTACTTAATCAAAAATACCCTTGGGAAATCCAGTTATGGGTTAAATAACAGGTCAGATTGGGTTCTATAGCCTTGGATGGCAACCAGTCTACCGCAGAAAGTAATGGCAACTTACTGCGGGATAATCGTCTGCCCAGTCAGTCATGTCTCTTTCGAGACATGATCGCCCAAAGCGTGTATCACGTATGGCACTTAACTAACTGACTGAATATAATATTTGGAAACATGATTAAGGCTTCTACTGGGCATAAAGTGGGGGAACGGTTTTTTATTGTTATGAAGTAATAAACTGATCCCCCAATAATTACTACTTAATAATATAATACATTTCTTCCCTTTCAAGCCATGAGTCAAATAACAGGACAGATTGGGTTCTATAGCCTTGGTCGGCAAGGGTACTGCGGGATAATCTTCTGCCCAGTCAGTCATGTCTCTTTCGAGACATGATCGCCCAAGCGTGTATCACCTATGGCTCTTAACTGACTGAGGAAATAGAAGAAAAAGTGATGGCAGTGTAAATAAAGAAAGATAAAAAGAAAAAAGTTATTTGGTTGGTGAAGGAAAAAAATGATAGGATTTATTTAGAGGCTTAGAATTATCTATATATTTTTTTTAATCGATTCACCTCAAGCAAGGCTATAATTCTGCTACGACGCAAGGGGCTACGACGCAAGGGGCTACTTGGAGCGAAAGAGAATTAAAAAACTTCAGAAGAAAAAAGAACCTCATCCTCAACAGGAAACAAAAGATGTGAAGCGGACGTTAAGGGCTTGAAATGAGTTCGCTCTGTGAACTTTATTTAATAAGGCATTTTTTGAAACTTGAAGAATGAAAAAATGATGAAGACAAAATTTTATTTTAATAAATCCTGAGCGGCTGGATGCATTTTCGTCGACTTATATGATTTTACATTTCCCCGGGCTGTTTTCTATCTGTTTAACCCTAACCCTAACCCTAACCCTAACCCTAATCTTGTCCCAATCAATTTTATCTTTCTCTTCTTTATTCACACTATTTTTTTTTCTTTTTTGCATTGTCTGTTTTTCTCTACTTTCATTCCCTTTTCTCTCTTCTTCTCTTGTTTTTTCTTTCAGTCTTTCCTCTTTTCTCTCTCTCTTTTCTCTTTCGCCCTAATTGTTTTACCTCTCTCCCGTTCTTTATTTTCTTTCTCTCATACTCTCTTTCATACACGCTTCTTTTTCTCTTTCTGTCTTTATTTTCACTGTCTTTCTCTTTCTCTCTTCATCTCTCTCTCTCTCTCTCTTGCACAATTTTTCTTTCTGTCACTCTTCCTCGCTTTCTTCCTGTCGTTGTATCTTTCTTTCTTTAACAAAGTTCTTCTCAATCTTGCTTTTCTCTGAATAAGTTTTGCAATCTGCTAGAAAGAAAGAAAGAAAGAAAGAAAGAAAGAAAGAAAGAAAGAAAGAAAGCACAATACGTGCAAATGAGAAAGAAAAGGAAGGAAAAGCCTGTTAAGAAAAAAGGTAAAATATATATCAAAGACGATGGTAGGAAAAAAAAGAAAGAAAGAAAGAAAGAAAGGCACGTATAAGAGAGAGAGAGAGAGAGAGAGAGAGAGAGAGAGAGAGAAAGAGAGAGAAAAAGAAAAGGCTCCTGATGTAAGAGAGTAGAAAATACAGTGTGGATAGAGGAAGAAAGAGAAAAGACGATGGTAGTGAAAAGAAAGAAAGAAAGAAAAATAGAAAGAAAGAAAGAACAATATATGCAGAAGAGAAAGAAAAGGAAGGAAAGGCCTGTTAATAAAAAGGGTAAAATATATATCAAAGACGATGATAGGAAAAGAAAGAAAGAAAGAAAGAAAGAAAGAAAGAAAGAAAGAACGGTGCGTATAAAAGAGAGAGAGAGAAAAAAGAAAAGACTCGTTGCGTAAATGGGTAGAAAATACAGTGGGGATGGAGAGAGAAAGAGAAAAGACGACAGTAGAGAAAAGAAAGAAAGAAAGAAAGAAAGAAAGAAAGAAAGAAAGAAAGAAACGACGCGTATAAAAGAGAGAGAGAGAGAAAAAAGAAAAAACTCGTTACGTAAATGGGTAGAAAATACAGTGGGGATGGAGAGAGAAAGAGAAAAGACGACAGTAGGGAAAAGAAAGGGAAAGAAAGAAAGAAAGAAAGAAAGAAAGAAAGAAAGAAACGACGCGTATAAAAGAGAGAGAGAGAAAAAAGAAAAAACTCGTTACGTAAATGGATAGAAAATACAGTGGGGATGGAGAGAGAAAGAGAAAAGACGACAGTAGGGAAAAGAAAGAAAGAAAGAAAGAAAGAAAGAAAGAAAGAAAGAAACGACGCGTATAAAAGAGAGAGAGAGAGAAAAAAGAAAAAACTCGTTACGTAAATGGGTAGAAAATACAGTGGGGATGGAGAGAGAAAGAGAAAAGACGACAGTAGGGAAAAGAAAGAAAGAAAGAAAGAAAGAAAGAAAGAAAGAAAGAAAGAAACGACGCGTATAAAAGAGATAGAGAGAAAAAAGAAAAAACTCGTTACGTAAATGGATAGAAAATACAGTGGGGATGGAGAGAGAAAGAGAAAAGACGACAGTAGGGAAAAGAAAGAAAGAAAGAAAGAAAGAAAGAAACGACGCGTATAAAAGAGAGAGAGAGAGAAAAAAGAAAAAAACTCGTTATGTAAATGGGTAGAAAATACAGTGGGGATGGAGAGAGAAAGAGAAAAGACGACAGTAAAAGAAAGAAAGAAAGAAAGAAAGAAAGAAAGAAAGAAAGAAAGAAACGACGCGTATAAAAGAGAGAGAGAGAAAAAAGAAAAAACTCGTTACGTAAATGGATAGAAAATACAGTGGGGATGGAGAGAGAAAGAGAAAAGACGACAGTAGGGAAAAGAAAGAAAGAAAGAAAGAAAGAAAGAAAGAAAGAAAGAAAGAAAGAAACGACGCGTATAAAAGAGAGAGAGAGAAAAAAGAAAAAACTCGTTACGTAAATGGGTAGAAAATACAGTGGGGATGGAGAGAGAAAGAGAAAAGACGACAGTAAAAGAAAGGGAAAAGAAAGAAAGAAAGAAAGAAAGAAAGAAACGACGCGTATAAAAGAGAGAGAGAGAGAAAAAAGAAAAAAACTCGTTATGTAAATGGGTAGAAAATACCGTGGGGATGGAGAGAGAAAGAGAAAAGACGACAGTAGGGAAAAGAAAGAAAGAATGAAAGAAAGAAAGAAAGAAAGAAAGAAAGAAACGACGCGTATAAAAGAGAGAGAGAGAGAAAAAAGAAAAAACTCGTTACGTAAATGGGTAGAAAATACAGTGGGGATGGAGAGAGAAAGAGAAAAGACGACAGTAGGGAAAAGAAAGAAAGAAAGAAAGAAAGAAACGACGCGTATAAAAGAGAGAGAAAGAGAAAAAAGAAAAAAACTCGTTACGTAAATGGGTAGAAAATACAGTGGGGATGGAGAGAGAAAGAGAAAAGACGACAGTAGGGAAAAGAAAGAAAGAAAGAAAGAAAGAAAGAAAGAATGAAAGAATGAAAGAAAGAAAGAAACGACGCGTATAAAAGAGAGAGAAAAAGAAAAAAGAAAAAAACTCGTTACGTAAATGGGTAGAAAATACAGTGGGGATGGAGAGAGAAAGAGAAAAGACGACAGTAGGGAAAAGAAAGAAAGAAAGAAAGAAAGAAAGAAAGAAACGACGCGTATAAAAGAAAAGAGAGAGAGAGAAAAAAGAAAAAAACTCGTTATGTAAATGGGTAGAAAATACAGTGGGGATGGAGAGAGAAAGAGAAAAGACGACAGTAGGGAAAAGAAAGAAAGAAAGAAAGAAAGAAAGAAAGAAAGAAAGAAAGAAAGAAAGAAACTCCTTCACTCAACTGTTGTATACCTTACTGCTGGTTTCATTTTTTTCATCATGCCTTTGTTATTTGCACTAATAGCAAACTTGATTCGACTTTACGCTCAGCTGACATCTTATCAATTTTGTGTAATAAATATAAAATTTGTAATAGCTGCCTTGTTTTCATTTAAGCGTTATCAATTTCAAAGATGCCTTATGAGAAAAGAATTTTACGATGGATGGGAAGAAGTCACACAGAGATTGACACAGAATCGGGGAGAGCAAGAAGGAAAAGATGTTTGACTAATCGGGAAATTAAGGAGAGTAAGGGGAAAAGAAATTCTGGCTCACTGGATTTTGATATGAGCTCAGGTATGCTGCTTATTTCTTCGAATTGGTCGATAATTTTGTCTCATGAATATGATTAAATAATTGATTACAAATAAAGTAAAATGGACAGAGGGCTGAAAAAAAAAAACGAAAGCAAACGGCTAAAAACATTAGTCTAAAAAGAACACAAGACTAAAAGGACCTTCTTCTTCTTCATGTGCCGTGTCCTTTCAGGACGCAGGCGATCATGGACTTCCACTTGGCTCTGTCTTTTGTCGCTCTCAATATTTTTCTCTTGGTATCTCTTCTAAGCCCCATTTGCTCAGACCTATCAAGTATGTCTCGCTCTGCTTTCCCCTGACTTTTCTTCCATTTATCCGACCTGTAGGTATTAAGTTCTCCAGGCCTCTTTCCTCATTACGTGTCCCAGGAACTTCATTTGTCTCTTTAGACCTGTCTGCATCCATGGCCTTTTCGGCTATACAGTCTTCAGAATATTTTTCCCTTTATTTTTTTAATTACTTGTTTGATCTTTGAAAAAAAAATCCACTACCTCTGTGTCTAATCAGTCTTACATTGTTACCACCACATCTCTCTTTGGAATGACCTGTGGGCAGACTAATTCCCCTCGTCCGATAGGTAAAATCGCAAAACCTTTTGCTCCACTTCTATTTTTTAGATCGCCTGTGTGGCCCATTTAAAAAAGTAATTTTTATATTTAAGTTTATTTTTCTTGAATAATGTATTTTCTCAAGTTATTTTTCGTATGAATTAAAATTGCGTTGACTGGCAATATCCAAAATTTGAAGTGTATTTGCCTCATCTGTCGGCTTGTCTGTATCCATGGCATGTTAAAATTTTCGTTTATACGGTCTTCAGGATATTTTCTTTTTTTCCTTTTATTTGTTTGTTCTTTGAAAAAAAAAATAATCAGAAGACTAAAAAGATCAGAGGGTAAAAAAAAAAAAAAAAAAGATCAGAGGGTAAAAAAAAAATATATAAAAAAAAAAACAGAATAGAGGACCAAAAAGAAAGAAAAGGATTATAAAGAATAAAGGGCTAAAAAAAAAAAAAAAAAAAAAAAAAAAAAAAAAAAACAGAATAGAGGACCAAAAAGAAAGAAAAGGATTATAAAGAATAAAGGGCTAAAAAAAAACAAAAAAAAACAAAAAAACAGAATAGAGGACCAAAAAGAAAGAAAAGGATTATAAAGAATAAAGGGCTAAAAAAAAAAAAAAAAAAAAACAGAATAGAGGACCAACAAGAAAGAAAAGGATTATAAAGAATAAAGGGCTAAAAAAAAAAAAAAAAAAAAAAAAAAAAAACAGAATAGAGGACCAAAAAGAAAGAAAAGGATTATAAAGAATAAAGGGCTAAAAAAAAAAAAAAAAAAAAAAAAAAACAGAATAGAGGACCAAAAAGAAAGAAAAGGATTATAAAGAATAAAGGGCTAAAAAAAAAAAAAAAAAAAAAAAAACAGAATAGAGGACCAAAAAGAAAGAAAAGGATTATAAAGAATAAAGGGCTAAAAAAAAAAAAAAAAAAAACAGAATAGAGGACCAAAAAGAAAGAAAAGGATTATAAAGAATAAAGGGCTAAAAAAAAAAAAACAGTAAAAAAGAGGAAAAGAATGGTAAAAAAATTCTTCTTCTATGTGCCTTATCCCTTCAGGACGTAGACGATCATGGCTTTCCACTTTTCCCTATCCCTGGTGGCTCTGAGCACGCCTTCTCCTGTTACACCATGCAATCCTCATTCCGTCATCCACCTGATTAGGTCTTTCAAATATGTTATCCGTTGTTTCCCCTGTCTCTTTTCCCTCTATCCGGCCTGTTAGTATCAGATTCTCCAAGCCCTCCTTCCTCATCGCGTGTCCCAGGAACTTCAGCTGTCTCTTCATGATACTCAGTATTAATTTCTTTTCTGTTTCCATCATTTCCAAGACCTCATCATTGCTCACATGCTCGAACCATGATATTCGCAGCATCCTTTTGTAGAACCACATTTCAGATGCTTCAAGTTTTTCCTTCATCTTTGATGGTATTGTCCAGCATTCACTGCCATATTGAAGGACGGATAGCACGTAGCAATCCAGTACTCTCTTCCTAGTTTCTAGCAAAACTGTCCTGTTTCTTAATACTTTACTCAACTTCTGGAATTCTTCCTTCGCCATGCCAATTCGCCTTCGGATCTCTGTGTCGCACTTTCCGTCTTCTGTTATAACGATTTCCAGGTATTTAAATTTTTGTACCTGTTTGATTCTGGTATCCCCGAACTGTATTTGGCATATTGGGCTGTCCTTTTTGCTGATGACCATGCACTGAGTTTTCGGGCAGTTTATTTCGAGTCCTTGCTTGTTACTTACTCTGCTACCTTCTATAGGAGGTCTTGTAGCTTCCTTTCTGTGTCTGCTATCAATCCATCCTGCACATATATAAATCTACCATCCGCCCGTGTATTGAATACTGCTGCTACATCTGGTCGGGTGCCTCTGCTATTCACCTCAGGGATCTTGACAATTCCAACGCAGAATCTGTAATGTGATCGATACCAACTTGGCATCTCGGCTGCAGTCGCTCTCTCATCGGCGTGACGTGGCTTCCCTGTGCCTCTTCTACAAATACTTTCACGGCTTCTACTCCTGTAGGCCTAGCTCACTGGTGCCCCCTGTGTATGAATTTACACGACTATACTAGCAACTAGGTCCCACCCTTTTACAATGAAACCGATAAAATGTAACCGCAATTTCTACTCTAACAGCTTCTTTTCTTGCACTTCCCGCCTGTGGAATTCCCTTTCATATATTTGCTTCCCCGACAGCTACAATCTCCAGGAATTTAAATGTAAGATCAGTAGATATCTTCGATCTCACTAACTTGCATCCATTCTCCCAAGCTCTTTTCTCCATCCACACAATCCCCTTTACACAGATATTCTCATCCGTCTATTACCCTCCTCATGACATTTCCTATAACTAACCTCTCTTTTTCATCACTTTCCCCTATGCGAACCCTGTGCAATAGTGGCAGTAAAATGCCTTGCTTAGGGTGAAATGATTTTAAAAAAAAAAGAGAGCTTTAAAAAGAACACAGGACTAAAAATAGAATAGTCGGCTAAAACAGAACAGAGGATTAAAAGAAATAAAAAATAACAGAAGGATTAAAAAAGAACAAACGCCTAAAATAAAACAGCCGGATCAAATAGAAACGAGAGCTTAAAAAAAAGAGAGAGAGAGAGAGAAACGGTTAAAAGAGACCAGAGTGTAAAAAAAGGAAGAGAAGACTTATAAAAACAGAGAGCTAAAAAAAGAAAAACAGCTAAAAAAGAATAAGTCAGTCAGTCAGTTAAGTGCCATACGTGATATACGCTTGGGCGATCATGTCTCGAAAGAGACATGACTGACTGGGCAGAAGATTATCCCGCAGTAAGTTGCCATTGCTTTCTGCGGTAGACTGGTGAATTATATTATTATATTAATAAGTAGTAATTAGTGGGGGATCAGTTTATTACTTCATGACAATAGAAAACCGATCACCCACTTTATGCCCAGTGGAAGCCTTAATCATGTTTCTATTATATTCAGTCAGTCAGTTAAGTGCTATAAGTGATACACGCTTATGTCTCGAAAGAGACATGACTGACTGGGCAGAAGATTATCCCGCAGTAAGTTGCCATTGCTTTCTGCGGTAGACTGGTGAATTATATTATTATATTAATAAGTAGTAATTAGTGGGGGATCAGTTTATTACTTCATGACAATAGAAAACCGATCACCCACTTTATGCCCAGTGGAAGCCTTAATCATGTTTCTATTATATTCAGTCAGTCAGTTAAGTGCTATAAGTGATACACGCTTATGTCTCGAAAGAGACATGACTGACTGGGCAGAAGATTATCCCGCAGTAAGTTGCCATTGCTTTCTGCGGTAGACTGGTGAATTATATTATTATATTAATAAGTAGTAATTAGTGGGGGATCAGTTTATTACTTCATGACAATAGAAAACCGATCACCCACTTTATGCCCAGTGGAAGCCTTAATCATGTTTCTATTATATTCAGTCAGTCAGTTAAGTGCTATAAGTGATACACGCTTATGTCTCGAAAGAGACATGACTGACTGGGCAGAAGATTATCCCGCAGTAGGTTGCCATTGCTTTCTGCGGTAGACTGGTTGCCAGCCAGCCAAGGCTAAAGAACCCAATCTGTCCATAACTGGAAGGAAGAGACGGATTAATACCTTTCCCAAGGGTATTTGCGCGTAAGTAAATGCAATGAATTCAACTGGAATTTGAACTCGGCTCCACCGATTTCACGTTCCGAGCCGATATCCACTGCACCACAACGCAAAAAAAAATTGAGTGGTAAAAAAGAGGATATAAATAGAACAGAGGATTCATTGAAAGAGAGAAAATTTGGTGAGATGCAAGCAAATGTTTATTTCGAAATGAGGCCAAGAGAAAAAACAAACAAAAATAAAAACAACTGCAAGCATTATATCAATGTATATTTGCGAAGCAACCATTCTTTTAAACACTTTCCGTTAAATACTGCAGACAAGAAATATGTCATTAATTTCTAATTTAATTTCTTTCTTTTTTCTTTTTTCAGCGTCCTTACGTTTTTCCGTTTGGTGGAAGTAAAGGTGAACAACAAATTTCAAAAATGTCGATTGTCCCAAACTGATTCAGCATATTCTTTGTAGGGCTTTGATAGACCATTTATTTCTGTATTGTTTATATATTATTTTAATTATTTCAACCCAAGAAAGACAATAAAGACGCAAAGGGTTTATCAGTGCGAGAGAATATGAGAGAAAGAAAAACGTTATTAAGGTGAAAGGAAAATAAAAAATACGGGTTTTAAAAAGACAGAAAATAACGATTGACATGAAAGCTGACTGGGAAGCAAAAAGCTGGAAGAGAGTTTCACAAGCGAGAGAAGAAACTGTTAGATTAGGACCTATAATAATATGAGAAGAAGAAAACATAATTAAGAAGAGAGAACTATAAAAGAACAGGAATTAAGAAGACAGAATATGGCGTTTCACATTGCATTTAACTTTTTGATGATCAAATTGACTTGGTAGAAAGAAGCCGGAAGAGAGTTCCACAAGCGAAATAAGAAACTATTATCATAGGACTTATGAGCAGAAGAAAACATAATTAAGGAGAAAGAACAATAAAAAACAGGAATTACGAAGACAAAATATGGTGATTGACATTGCATTTAAATTTTTGAAAGTCAAAGTTGACTGGGAAGCAAAAAGGAGGAGGAGAGTTCTCAAGCAAGAGAAGAAACTGTTAGCATAGGACTTATAATAATATGAGAAGAAGAAAACATAATTAAGGAGAGAAAACCATAAAAGAACAGGAATTAAGAAGGCAAAACGTAACGATTGACATTGCATTTAAATTCTTGAAGATCAATGTTGACTAGGAAGCAAGAAGCCGGAGGAGAATTCCACAAGCGAGAGAAGAAACTGTTAGCATAGGACTTATAATAATATGAGAAGAAGAAAACACAATTAAGGAGAGAGAACAATAAAAGAACAGGAATTAAGAAGACAGAAGATAATGATTGACATTGCATTTAAATCTTTGAAAATAAAATTTGACTGAGAAGCAAGAAGCCGGAAGAGAGTTCCACAAGCCAGAGAAGAAACTGTTAGCATAGGACTTATAATAATATGAGAAGAAGAAAACATAATTAAGGAGAGAGAACAATAAAAGAACAGGAATTAAGAAGACAGAAGATAACGATTGACATTGCATTTAAATTTTTAAAGAAGGAATCCGGAAGAGTGTTACACAGACGGGAAGTGCGATAGATAAACTGTTTGCTTAGAGTTTATGGTTACATCTCGCCATTTTAAATATAAAATTATGAGATTTTTGCCGCCAATCTTGTAGCATGTTCATAAACTTTAGCCAACAAAGCTGTTACTTATTGTTTCTTCCCTTGCTTCTCATCTCTTCAATATGTCCCTTTGTCCTCTTCTTCAGACCAGCTGTTTATTTACCCTTATGTGCGTTGTGGTGCAGTGGATATCGGCGCGGAACGAGAAACCGGGGAGCCGAGTTCGAATTCCAGTTGAATCCATTGTATTCACTTACGAGCAAATACCTTTAGGAAAAGGTATTAATCCGTCTCTTCCTTCCAGTTATGGGTTAAATAGCAGGATAGATTGGGTTCTATAGCCTTGGTCGGCAACCAGTCTACCGCAGAAAGCAATGGCAACCTACTGTGGGATAATCTTCTGCCCAGTCAGTCATGTCTCTTTCGAGACATGATCGCCCAAGCGTGTATCACGTATGGCACTTAACTGGCTGACTTGGGAGAGTTGTCACCCAAGGTCAGTTTTTAATCTTGGGACCCGTGTACGTACATTCGGGTTAAAGACAAAAATTACCCAGCCCCAAGACTGTCGGTTGCGCTAGCCTCGGTGACGACCACCGATCCACCGCTCTACTGCAATGGGGTGGTTCAGGCTCAGGCGTCTGTTCTCCGGGACTAGACACCTCTTTTCTCGACTGCCCATCTATCCTGGGACACAGACACAACCGAGCCGCACACAGCCCGAGGACAGAGACAAACCTGAGAGATGATGATTATCCTACCCGCCAGGCGACTCTTGAGTTAAGTAAAGAAATTTAATCCCTTGATCGACCTATTTTATCCCCTAATCCTACGCCTAAATGACTAAAGCGTGTTGGGTTTTTTTTCTTATTCTTGCTAATAAGCAGATTATTGATTGATACCATGGTTGTCTGTTTTCGTTACACATCGAACGTAAATTACCGGCCATAATTATTAGGCCACCCCAGTTAAAAAAAAAAAAATGATATATTTCATATTATTTTAGTATTTATTGCAAAGTGGATAATTCTAAATAAAATAGAATGGTTCTTTTGTTATTATTACTTTGCAAAATTTTACAAGGCAAAAAACGACAATTTTCCCATCGCACCCTGTAGATGTGCTATATCTATCTATCTATCTATCTATCTATCTATCTATCTATCTATCACTATATCTATATATATAGGAAAGAATATTAATAAAAAGTTTTGAATTTAAAAATGTACTTTTTTGGGACCGTATTTGTTTATTTTTATTATTGTATTTTATATTTCAGACCGCCCTCGGTCCTTCATCAGAAACGAGTGATTTTTAAATTTGAATTAGAAACGTATTCGCTTCAATAATCACAAACTAAATATACGACAAAAAAATGTATACTCCCCAATTGCAGCCCATTTTAATCAACCTTGATCATACTTTAGAAAATTGCAAATCTTTACTAATAGAATCCAATTTTAGTTCTACATACACACGCAGAAAGAAAGAAAAATACTGGATTTTAAAATTAAATACACACAAGCTAGGGTTAAATAGGGACTTAGGTGTGTTGAATCTTTACAAATATTTCAATAGCTAAGAATTTTTTTTCAGATATTCCAAGAAATTTTTATCTAAAACAAACAGACTTTCTCTACGGACGTGCTGCATGTTGTGAACAAACACACCACGTGATGTAAACAAAAAATATTCGGACGCTATCGTGAAATACGTTTCTAATTCAAATTTAAAAATCACACGTTTCTGATGAAGGGCCGAGGGCGGTCTGAAATATAAAATACAATAATAAAAATAAACAAATACTGTCCCCAAAAAAGTTCATTTTTAAATTCAAAACTTTTTATTAATATTCTTTCCTATACATATTAAGACAGTATACGTGGATCATCACTATGTTATATATATATATATATATATATATATATATATATATATATAGATATAGATATACTACCGGCCATGATTATTAGCCCCCCACCCCTAGTTTTTTTAAAAGAAATGATGTATTTCATACTATTTTTAGTATTTATTGCCAAGTGGATAATTGTAAGTGAAAATAGAATAGTTCTTTTGTTAATACTGCACAATAACATGTGCATCAAATGAACTGTTCTGGTGTCCAGTTTTTGTGCTCTCTTCCCCATGCTAGTCTCTTCTTATTGGCTGGCCGAAGCAAAGACTTCCTGGCTGCCTTGTAAAATTTTGTAAATTAATAATAACAAAAGAACCATTCTATTTTCATTTAGAATTATCCACTTGGCAATAAATATTAAAAATAGTATGAAATACATCATCTTTTTAAAAACTGTGGTGGACTAATAATTATGGCCGTTAGTGTATATCTTTATGTAGAAAATAATTTGGGTATCGAAGGTGTTTGAAATTAGGATGTTTTCAATGCTTTTATCTTGCTCGGGTATGGATTTTGGGGTTTAGAGATACTAAGGGCTCTTATGTAGAAAACATTATTTCGGACTTTATGTTGTTGTTGTGATGGGAGTAGATTGATACAGGCATTTGTTTTCTACAGTTTATCAATTCTTTTTAGGGAATTTAAAGCCAGAAAATATTTTGAGATTGTGATAATTGGTTTTTCATTTTAGATGATAATGGTTTAGTTTTAGGGCAGATAATAGTGATAGAAACTTTCGAAAAATCGATACTTTCTGGTCATCTAACTCCCCAAACTGCAACCGCCTTGCTTATCATTAGTGGGGCACAGTTGTTCGGGAGGCCAACAAAACTCCTTGTAGCATCAAATATGATACGAAGGCAAGACCGCCCAGAAGAAATGCAGGAGGTTCTGAAGTCGTCTGGAAGGTCTTTGTGTGTGTGTGTGTGTGTGTGTGTGTGTGTGTGTGTGTGTGTGTGTGTCCTATCTAAATTTATTTATAAATGGAATTTTGTCTGTGTGTGTCCGTTCCCTATAGACTCCGAAACGGCTGAACCGATTTTCTTGAAAATTTACACAGTTATACTATAAGCGTCTGCGAGTGTTCCTAGCTATGTTTTGTGTCGAGGTACCCCCGATAAATATAAAAAATCGATAATCGAAAAAATCGGGTTATAGAAGGAGTGGTCCGATTTTAATAAAATTTGATACACTCATAGACAAAGACATAAGAAACAATATTCAGAAGTTTCAAGGTTGCAGTTCTTACAATAGTGCAGAAAATCGATAATATATATATATATATAAGGCAAGATGTTTGTGTGTGTGTCTGTTTATCTGCCTGTATTTTTTTTTTCAACTCTTTTATTTTAGTTTTTGCTTCGGGTTTGGCTCTAAGTAGGTATAATTGTAGTTCTTAGTCTCTGTCATGATACCATTTACTCAGAGAACTTATTTAGCCTTCAAAATTCAGTTTACGACTAAAAAACTTATTTGATATCGAGACCAGGAAATCAAAATTTGACTTACATCCATTCATTTTTCTTTCAGTCTACGGTTTCGCTTTAACTGGAAACAACTATTGCTTTTTAGTCTTTCGTGCCAACGTCCAAAGAGTCTGAGCTCCAGGGCCATGGATTAGTTTTAAAGCTTTCATTACACCCGAGCAACGCCGGGCTATACTGCTAGTAACATATATTTTTAAGATACGCTATGTTTATATATGATCGATATGCGTTGTGGTGCAGTGGATATCGACTCAGAACGAGAAATCGGGAAGCCAAGTTCGAATTCCAGTTGAATTCCTTGCATCCACTTACGCACAAATACCCTTGGGAAAGGTATTATTCCGTCTTTTCCGTGAATTTTTTCAATGGATACTTATATTTTAATAGCCGGTCCGTTTATCCGGGTATCGACTAAAAAAAACTTAAGTAATAATAAATAAAAAGCTTCAGTAAATGTATGGCAGATCAGAGTTTGGGATTGGTAACAAGAGAAAGTGTGTTAAGATCTTTAATAGATAGCGAGATTCAGAGGACCTTGATCACCTACGTTCTGAAGGGACACGGTACATAAAAAGGATAAACATTAATTGACCCAGCAAGGATTAACATTAAATTAGTTGGATCCTCTTCAGACAGACCTCGTAATTTTTTTTTTTTTTTTTTTTTTTGTCGGGTTTGATTTTAAATTAACAGTAAATAACCGTTAGTGATTAATCTAGACTCATTCCCGGTAAAATGCTTTCTGTTTAACACATGAGAAGATATATTGTCGGGACATTCAAAATGGTTGGATACTTTCCAGTTTGATCTCCGGAAAATGGTCTTTACGTGGATTGGTTTTTAAATTAGCACTAAATAATCGTCAATGATGAGCGTCGACACAAAAAGGCATTATTCGACGCCATATTTTATGTTAATGGCTTCCTTAACTTCGTTAGAAGTGATCCGTCTGATGCCGTCCCACTGGCCTCTGTCTCCTCTGTCCCGCCTGCAGCATATGAGTAATCAGGAAAAAGGTGAGGCTGACCCGTGGAATCATGACGCACACGTCTGTTAAGTGTCAATAAAAACGTTTCTGTTTCGACGCTTAACATAGGTAGCATTTCGAAATTCACGGCAGAATTTTGCTGTTTGCTTTGACACCGATTCTTTTGTTTAAAAAGTTTTGCCACGGAGCGGTTGCCATGGAGAGCTTTCATAACGGTTATTGGTGCAGAAAATGAATTAGGCGAACTGAGTTCGAATTCTTGCCCAGTCTGATGCGTTCAATTTCTTGCAAATACCTTTCGTAAAGTCATGAACACTTATCTTACCAGCTATGGAATAAATAAAAGAGAATGGGTTCTTTAGCCTTGGTTGGCAGCCAGTTTTGGAGAAGAAAAACTAAGAATTACAATCTATAATAAAGAAGAAGGGCTTTCAAAATCTGATACTCGCAATGGACAGAGAAAAACAGCTCATAATATACTTTTTTTTTTTAATCATCTCACCCCAAGCAAGGCATTCCACTGCCACTATTGCGCATGGGGCTACATAGGGGAAGGTAAAGAGAAGGAGTGGTTACACATAGGGAATGTCAGGAGGGAGGTGACAGATGAGTAAGGATACCGAGGATGAGGGTTGGGCAGATGGGAAGAGTGTTTGATAGAATGGGAGCAGGTTAGTGTGTTAGGAGGTGTCTATTGACCTTACATTTAAACTCCTGGAGATTGTAGCCGTCGAGGAAGCAATCATTTGGAAGAGAATTCCACAGTCGGGAAGTGCGAGAAAAGAAACTGTTGGAGTAGAAGTTACGGCTGCATTTTATCGGTTTCACTGAAAAAAGGGTGGGATCTAGTTGCTAATCTAGTATCTCGTTCAAATTCGTATTTATGGGGCACTAGTGATCTAAGTTCATCGGAGCAGAAGCCGTGGAAGTATTTATAGAAGAGACACAGGGAAGCCACGTCGCGCCGGTCTGCCAAGTCGGTATCTATCACATTACAGACCCTCCTCTGAACCTTATCGAGAAGCCCGAGGAAAACAGCAGGGGCACCCGACCAAATATGACAGCAGTATTCAATGCACGGGCGGATGGTAGATTTATATATGTGCAGGATAGATTTAGACGGAAAAAACTTCCGGGCCCTACACAGAGAACCGACTTTCATAGCAGCGGATTTAGCAATGGATTCGATATAGTCATTCCATTTGAGGTCCGCTGAAAGTGTGAGACCAAGGAGGCGTAGTGTTTTACTCTCTGGGAGGCAAGCCTGGTCCATGCTAATGGGAGGTAGGTGAGATTGTCGATGATGGTTAATTGAGAGTAGCTTCGTTTTAGAAGCATTAAAATTTACTAGCCATTTCTTACCCCACTCCAATATGGATTGGAGGTCTTTTTCAATCTCGGCTGCGAGGTTAGCTTTGACGCCTACACCAGATTTTTGATTAATGAGCTTCAGTAAATTATGGTAGAAGTTGTGAAGCGCCATGATCGCCAGCGTCCTAAGGGGACACGGATCATAAAGAAGAAGGACTACTTCACTATCTCCTAGACGTTATGGTAATTTATAGTAAAGAAAGAGGAATTTGTGGAAAGCCGTAATCGCCTACATCTTGAACAAATATGACATGAAATTTTTTTCTATATTGGATAAGAGATAATAAGGCTTTCTTTTATTATTTTATTATTTTATAACCTAGATTAGTTTTAGTTTTTAGTATTGTAGTAGCAACACTGCTTGTAGTTGTAGTCAGTCAGTTAAGTGCCATATGTAATACACACTTTGGCGATCATGTCTCTTTCGAAATATAACTGACTGAGCAGAAGATTTCCCCACAGTAGGTTGCCATTACTTTTAGCGGTAGACTAGTTGCCAACCAAGGTTATAAAACCCAATCCGTCTTGCTATTTAACCCATAGCTGGAGGGTGAAATGTTGTGGCCTGTTTTGGCCCGGAAGCAAGACACGGAAACAAAAGGTAGGTTCAAACAGTGTATTAGAATAACAAACTGTTGGCGATCACCCCTTTTTACACATAAGAATAGACTCGCCTGATATCTACATATAATCCTGCCTAGACAGAGAACAGCGAGTAGAAGTTGCCTCGCTGTAACTGCCTTTGTCACTGTCAGCTGTCTGCCTTCGGGTAGAGGGCGCTCTCTGCTTCCGAGCAGAGAGCAATAACCCAGTCGTGGTTCCGCCGAAGGGTAGAACCACGACTCGGTAAAAATAGACAGACATATTTTTGGCCCGGCTATATGGCTGGGAATACCCACATTAAAATGACCATGTGTCACATCCGGGCTTGCGTGGGAAGCCTAGTAAATACAGTAGAAGTTGCCTCGCTGTAACTGCCTTTGTCACTGTCAGCTGTCTGCCTTCGGGTAGAGGGCGCTCTCTGCTTCCGAGCAGAGAGCAATAACCCAGTCGTGGTTCCGCCGATGGGTAGAATCACGACTGGGCAAAAATAGACAGGTATTTTTTGGCCGGGCCATATAGCCCGGAAATCCCAGTTATAACTGACCATGTGTCATATGTTGCCCGTACTGGGAGGGACAGCTAAATAATGTAGAAGTTGCCGCGCTGTAACTGCCTTTGTCACTGTCAGCTGTCTGCCTTCGGGTAGAGGGCGCTCTCTGCTTCCGAGCAGAGAGCAATAACCCAGTCGTGGTTCCGCCGATGGGTAGAAGCACGACTGGGCAAAATAGACAGGTATTTTTTGGCCGGGCCATATAGCCCGGAAATCCCAGTTATAACTGACCATGTGTCATATGTTGCCCGTACTGGGAGGGACAGCTAAATAATGTAGAAGTTGCCTCGCTGTAACTGCCTTTGTCACTGTCAGCTGTCTGCCTTCGGGTAGAGGGCGCTCTCTGCTTCCGAGCAGAGAGCAATAACCCAGTCGTGGTTCCGCCGATGGGTAGAAGCACGACTGGGCAAAATAGACAGACATTTTTTGGCCGGGCCATATAGCCCGGAAATCCCAGTTATAATTGACCATGTGTCATATGTTGCCCGTACTGGGAGGGACAGCTAAATAATGTAGAAGTTGCCTCGCTGTAACTGTCTTGTCACTGTCAGCCCTCTGCTTTCGGGTAGAGGGCGCTCTCTGCTTCCGAGCAGAGAGCAATAACCCAGTCGTGGTTCCGCCAAAGGGTAGAATCACGACTGGGCAAAAATAGACAGACATTTTTTGGCCGGGCCATATAGCCCGGAAAACCCACTTATAACTGACCATGTGTCACATGTTGCCCTTAGTGGGAGGGCCAACTAAATATTGTAGTAGTTGTAAAGTGGTTGAGTGGTTGTACAGCCGCTTAGTTGGTCAGTAAGTTGATGCCTATTACGTTGGAGTTGTTTGGATATAGACTCATTACCCTGACTTACTTCTCCATTGCAAGACTGTATATATTGATTCTACTAATAGTATTCCTAGTATTCCTGAATTGACCAACCCGTGTCCCAGTTTGTATATTTTTGTTCAATATAACTTATATGTTCTATCTCCATATCTGCTTTTGTTATTTAATATTTTGTGTGATTTCTCAACCAGAGTCCACAACACAAACATATATGCAAGTAAGAGTGTTAGTAATCAGCACATAGAAGTGTACGTTCGAACTGTATAGTTAATCTGCCTTCTCGACTGTCTTTAGACTGTTTCTACAGCTGCGTCCTCGAAAGTTACGCAGGTTGTTATTCATTGACGGAGGAAGAGTCCATTCCTCTAGATAGGGCACCATAAGATGCGACGGATTAATACCTTTCCCAAGGGTATTTGCGCGTAAGTGAATGCAACAAATTCAACCAGAATTCGAACTCAGCTCTCCGATTTTTCGTTTCGAGCCGATATTCACTGTACTACAAAGCACATTCTCGAACAATATATACATCTGAAAAAAGTAATGAAAGCATCATTTTTCAAAGTTTCAAGTCAGAATGGCGTTGACACGAAAGGGATACAGTCAAGTGATTGTAATCTTGTGATATATATGGAATAGCAAATCAAACTCGTGCACCCATTAAAAATAAGTTTTATGTAAATAAATAAATTTATTAAAATTAATTATATATATGATTTGTATTTTTCAAGAAAATGTAATAAATCACTTTAAAAAAGATTAATAATGTTTTTTTTTTTTTTGTTTCTTTTCTTTTTCTCACTGAAACCAGGTGGTGTTTCTGGTAAGTCTTTTGTCTTTCCATGCGATCAAAACTGAATAGTCCATTATTTATTAAGTATTGACACGGTGTAACGGTCGTAAAACCTAACGAGGGGGGAGGGTCAAGCACAGTTATGATGAGATTATAAACTGATCTATTTCTCTGGTGTAATTGGCCATTGTTAAGTGTAACTGATTTTGAGTTTTGTTTAACAGCAAATCAACCTCAGTGGGTTATTTAATGCCTAAAAGGTGAGGTTTTAAATTATTTTTTTAAATGTTCGGTTATAGTGAGAAGGTTGACTTAGTCAGAATTCAATTAAATTTGTTTGTTTTTGTTCTTTTTTATTTTAAAAAATAACTATCTTCTAGTTTTGTATGCAAACATGTTTTGCTGTGAATAACACTTTTCCTTCAAAAATGTTTTATGGTTATAATATTTTCTTCAAAAGTGTATTGTTGGTAATATTTTTCCTTCAAAACTGTATATTTTTCTATAAAAGTCTATTTTTATGTATATTTTTCTATAAAAGGGTATTTTTATACTTTCATAGTGTTTTGACCCCTGTTTAGAGGGTTAACTATTTGCCCATAGCTGGGACCCTAACAGGGTGGACCTGAGAACAACAGCAATTAAGAGGTGGTTCCATGTTCTTCACTACCTCCCAACTTGCTGCCGGATGCAGTTTACCATCATGCCCAGGACCAGTTAAGCGTAACTGATAAACTTATCAAGAAAAAGAACAGGGTAAAATAATGTTAAACAAAGAATACATAAAAATAAAAACTTAAGCCAGTTCATCTTCCGGAAAGATGCCAAGTTCTGAGAGGATGGAACCATCAGGCTGTCTCAAGTATAGTGAAACAAAATGGCATTAATTGTATAAATCTATGTACAAACATCTAAATACTTGAAGCCACAGGGAGATGGTTAAAATTTATTAATTTGACCTTGTGTGAAGCATAACCGAACTCCCTACGCCTAACAAATTTTATCCAGAATTATCATCAGGTTCTCATCAGAAGGTTGGTTGGCAGGTTGGAGATTGGAGATTGTGGATTAGTGTGGAATAGTGGAAGAATAAAAATATACATTTTTCATGTTAAAATAGAAATTTATGAATGAAAAGGATAACATGAATTGTGGTAGAAATTAATGTTCAATGAGAAAGTTAAGGGTATAAAGAAAAGTTCATAGTAGTAATTTGTTGGAAAGAGTATACGCGTACGTACTTATGTATGTATGTAAGTATGAGCGTTTGTTCGGTAGGGGTGTCTTTGAATGGAAAGAAGTAAAAGCAACCAGCACACGAGAAAGAAGAAGAAAGAGGACGATGTGCGACGCGAACTTATGTCCGGATCGACTTGAATTTTCTGCCTTGTTACATTTTAGCTTGTCGTCTCACCTGCTTCCATCTGTCTGACTGAATGATGCTCATCGAAGTCATTTATATATCCTTTAGATTTTTCACAGTGGATCACGAAGTCCTTTTTGGTGTTGCAAATCGCTTCCATTGGTCAGAAAATCAATTTAACATTTACTTGCGAAATCCGGTTTCGACTTTTTCTTTAAGCACATGGTCAATCCTTTTTCTGTTTGGGGAAAAAAAAAAACAGAATTTCACAAGTCATTGTAAAAGTGAAGAAGTTGATTTTAATATTCTAGGTCCTACGCTTTTTCTGATCTACGTTAACGATCTCCCCGATGTTATAAGATCCCAAGTAGGCATGTACGTCGACGACACCACCGTTTACTCTCGCCTCAATCAAAAATCTGCTGAGGTTGACAAAGCGAACCTAGCTGCCGAGCTTGAAAAAAAAACCCTCCAGTACGTGGTGGACTGGGGTAAAAAATGGCTCGTAAATTTTAATGCTTCCAAAACAAAGCTGATATCTATTAACCATCATAGACAATCGCTCCTTCCCCCATTAGCATGAAACAGGCTAGCCTCCCTGAGAGTAAAACAGTACGCCTCCTTGGCCTCACACTCTCAGCAGACCTCAAGTGGAATGACTATATTGAATCCATTGCTAAATCAGCTGTTAAGAAGGTCGGTTCACTGTGCATGGCCAGGAAGTTTTTCCCGTCTAAGTCCATCCAGTACATATATAAATCTACCATAAGCCTATCTATTGAATACTGCTGCTACATCTGGTCGGGTGCCCCAGCTATTCACCTCGGGGTTCTTGACAAAATCCAACGGAGAATCTGTAATGTGATCGATACTGACTTGGCAGCTCGGCTGTAGTAGTTCTCTCACTGGCGTGACGTGGCCTCCCTGTGCTTCTTCTATAAATATTTTCACGGCTTCTGCTCCAATGAACTTAGATCACTGGTGCCCCTTAAGTATGAATTTGCACGAGCTACTAGATTAGCAACTAGGTCCCACCGTTTTACAGTGAAGTCGATAAAATGTAAACGCAATTTCTACTCTAACAGTTTCTTTTCTCGCACTTCCCACCTGTGGAATTCCCTTCAATATACTTGCTTCCCCGACAGCTACAATCTCCAGGAATTTAAATGTAAGGTCAACAGACATCTCCTACCACACTAACTCGCATCCATTCTCTCAAGCTCTCTTTCCATCTATTCCACCCCCATTACACCGGTATTCTCATCCGTCTATTACCCTCCTCATGACATTTGCTATAACTAACCCCTCTTTCTCATCAATTTCCCCTATGTAAACCCCTGCGCAATAGTGACAATAGAATGCCTTGCTTGGGGTGAAAAGATTAAAAATAAAAATTCTTAACCCTCTAGGGCCATTCGTATCATATTTGATACAGTATTTCCCTATAAGGAAACATTTGGTATTTCCCTATAAGGAAACATTTGGTATTCATTGACTGAGCAGTCAGTACTGCTTTCATTTGAAATTTATAAAATATTTCTCTTAAAAAATTTTTCAGGAAAATATTTCTTTCAAGGCTTGTTTTCATACTGTATCAAATATGATACGAATGGCCCTAGAGGGTTAATAATATAATATGATTAAGGCTTCTACTTGTCATAAAGTGGGGGATCAGTTCTATATTGTTATGAAGTAATAAACAGATCTCCCACTAATTACTACTTAACCCTCTAGGGCCATTCGTATCATATTTGATACAGTATTTCCCTATAAGGAAACATTTGGTATTTCCCTATAAGGAAACATTTGGTATTCATTGACTGAGCAGTCAGTACTGCTTTCATTGGAAATTTATAAAATATTTCTCTTAAAAAATTTTTCAGGAAAATATTTCTTTCAAGGCTTGTTTTCATACTGTATCAAATATGATACGAATGGCCCTAGAGGGTTAATAATATAATATGATTACGGCTTCTACTTGTCATAAAGTGGGGGATCAGTTCTATATTGTTATGAAGTAATAAACAGATCCCCCACTAATTACTACTTAACCCTCTAGGGCCATTCGCATCATATTTGATACAGTATTTCCCTATAAGGAAACATTTGGTATTTCCCTATAAGGAAACATTTGGTATTCATTGACTGAGCAGTCAGTACTGCTTTCATTGGAAATTTATAAAATATTTCTCTTAAAAAAATTTTTCAGGAAAATATTTCTTTCAAGGCTTGTTTTCATACTGTATCAAATATGATACGAATGGCCCTAGGGGGTTAATTTCCTATCCCACATACTGACTTTGAAAGTCACTTAAAGAACACTACGAAATTTGTTTCAACCCAATAAATAAGGTTATTTTTTAAGTTTTATTTTTAGATGGATCCGTTATTTTTACAGTCACCTCGGATTATATCAAGTAATGACAATCGTCAAGTCATATTTCTTATCTACATGGTACGAGATTGTTACTCAAGAGCACAACATGCCTGCACTTTGACAATTTTTAGCATGTAATATAATATTGGCAGACGACCACTGCCAATATTATATTCTATCAGGATGTGCGTCGTGGTACAGTGGATATCGGCTCGGAACGAGAAACCGAGGAGCCGAGTTCGAATTCCAGTTGGATCCATTGTATTCACTTACGCGCAAATACCCTTGGGAAAGGTATTAATCCGTCTCTTCCTTCCAGTTATGGGTTAAATAGCAGGACAGATTGGGTTCTTAGCCTTGGTCAGCAACCAGTCTAGTAATGGCAACCTACTGCGGGATAATCTTCTGACCAGCCAGTCATGTCTCTTTCGAGACATGATCGCCTAAGCGTGTATCACGTACGGTACTTAACTGAATGACTGAATATAATAACTGGAGATATGATTGAGGCTTCTACTGGGCACAAAGTGGGGGATCGGTTTTCTATTGTCATGAAGTAATAAATTGATCCCCCACTAATTACTACTTAATAATATAATATATTTCTCCCCTTTCAAGCCATGAGTCAAATAACAGGACAGATTGGGTTCTATAGCCTTGGTCGGCAACCAGTCTACCGCAGAAAGTAATGGCAACCTACTGCGGGATAATCTTCTGCCCAGTCAGTTATGTCTCTTTCGAGACATGATCGCCTAAGCGTGTTTCACGTATGGCACTTAACTGACTGACTGAATATAATAGTTGAGATCATGATTAAGGCTTCTACTGGTCATAAAGTGGGGGATCGGTTTCCTATTGTTATGAAGTAATAAACTGATCCCCCACTAATTACTACATAATCATATAATGCATCTCTTCTTCCTCTAGCTATTAGTCAAATAACAGGACAGATTGGGTTCTATAGCCTTGGCCGGCTATACTATTATATTATTGCCAACTTTGAAACTTTCTTCATGTCTCTTTTAGTTCTCTCTCTTTCTACCCTTTCCTTTTTTTATGTTCTTTATTTCCTTTCTCATTTTCCCTACCCCCTTTACCTCGCACACAAAAGTTTACCAATATGAGGCAAATTTTCCATCTCCCTTCAAAAAATAGCGTTTACTACCTGATGAGACATTGTTATTCAATGTCGAAAAAAATGTACAGTTTGTAGCAGATTGTAATTTGAACATGTTCTAAATCTTAATTTATAATAAATATTCATAGCTCTATTTCTACATTGAGCACTGTTTACGTTCCTTCCCAGGGTCACAAACTCACATCTATCTATCTATCTATCTATCTATCTATCTATCTATCTATCTATCTATCTATCTATCTCATTTTGTTCATATCTATCTATCTATCTATCTATCTATCTATCTATCTATCTCATTCTGTTCATATCTATCTATCTATCTATCTATCTATCTATCTATCTATCTATCTATCTCAGTCTGTTCATATCTACCTATCTATCTATCTATCTATCTATCTATCTATCTATCTATCTATCTATCTCAGTCTGTTCATATCTATCTATCTATCTATCTATCTATCTATCGTTTTAAGATGTGCCATATTTATAAGATAAGGTGCTCAGTATCAGAGATAGAGCGTATGTAAATATGAAACAGTGAACATTGAAGTCAACATTCAGAGGCGACAGGGTGTTTCATGCTAAGCGCCATCATCAGGCCTGATGATTGCGCTTAACATGAAACAGACTGTCGCCCTTCAGTGTTGACTTCAATGTTGGTTGGTTGTTTTTGTTTTATGACATATCAACCTCGGCGGGTCATTTATTGCCAACTAAATTTTATTTATTTATTGCTGGTAATATATTTTTCTTTCAACAATTTATTGTTGTTTTTATATAAGTTTTGTGTTTAGTAATACTTTTTCTTTTCGAGTATCAAGATTCATTGGGATTTTGTTTTTAAGGGCAAGGTCCCCAAGTCATACCCTTGTTATTTAACCACTAACTGGAAGGAAGGGATGGATTAAAATATTTCCCAAGGGTACCAGTGCTTAAGTGAATGCAGGGTATTTAACTGGAATTCGAACTCGGCTCGCCGATTTCTCTTTCCGAGCCGATATCCATTGCACCAGAACGCACATCCGTCACTAAACGCTTACAGCACCTGGTATTCCCAAGCGGTCACCCATCTAAGTACTGACCAAGCTCAACGTTGCTTAACTTCGGTGATCGAGCGAGAACCGGTGTATTCAACACCGATTCAATTGATAGCCCGTAAGCACACACATCCGTCACTAAACGCTTACAGCACCTGGTATTCCCAAGAGGTCACCCATCTAAGTACTGACCAGGCTCAACGTTGCTTAAGTATGGTGATCGAGCGAGAACCGGTGTATTCAACGTGATAGCCCGTAAGCACGCACATCCGTCACTAAACGCTTACAGCACCTGGTGTTCCCAAGCGGTCACCCATCTAAGTACTGACCAGGCTCAACGTTGCTTAAGTTTGGTGATCGAGCGAGAACCGGTGTATTCAACGTGATAGCCCGTAAGCACGCACATCCGTCACTAAACGCTTACAGCACCTGGTATTCCCAAGCGGTCACCCATCTAAGTACTGACCAGGCTCAACGTTGCTTAAGTTTGGTGATCGAGCGAGAACCGGTGTATTCAACGTGATAGCCCGTAAGCACGCACATCCGTCACTAAACGCTTACAGCACCTGGTATTCCCAAGCGGTCACCCATCTAAGTACTGACCAGGCTCAACGTTGCTTAAGTTTGGTGATCGAGCGAGAACCGGTGTATTCAACGTGATAGCCCGTAAGCACGCACATCCGTCACTAAACGCTTACAGCACCTGGTATTCCCAAGCTAATACGAAAGACAGATACGAATTAAGTCAAATTGATATAAACTGAACTTCGAGTTATGTTTAACGGCATATCAACCTTTCTGGGTTATTTAATGCTAAAAAGGTGGGGTTTTAAGGTTGTTTTTTATGTTCAGTTATAGTGAGAAGGTTGATTTAGTCAGATTTTGATGAAAAGTTTTTTTTTTTTAAACTGAAGATGTCTTTGAGTTTTGTATTACTGGAAATATTTTTTCCTTAATATTGGTAATATTTTTCCTTCAAAAAGTGTATATTCTACTATAAAAGTCTATTTTTATACTTTCATAGTATTTTGACCCCAGTTTGTGGGGTTAACTATTTGCCCATAGCTGGGACCCTAACAGGTGCTACCACTCCAGGTCAGGGTGGACCTGGGAACAACAGCAGTTAAGAGGTGATTCCATGCTCTTCACAACCTCCCAATCAGAGGCCTTGCTGCCGGATGCAGTTTACCGTCATACCCAGGACCAGATATGAACTGAGATAGATAGATAGATAGATAGATAGATAGATAGATAGATAGATAGATAGATAGATAGATAGAACGATGGGTAAATTGTCACCATTTTATTTTATTTTATTTTTATTTATTTCGCTCTGGAAGACCCTATGTCTGGCAACAGGATTCTCTGCCATGCCGTACAAGTAAACATAACTGTCTGACAATTTCTGCGGCCACATGACCTCTTATATCTGGCCACCTAACACCCCAGACTGCCACCCCCTTGTTAATTATGTGTGGGGTGCAGTTGAGCCAGAGGCCGACAAAATTCCTTGTAACACCATGTCTTTAAGATTTATTTACATTCTCTGGACTCTAAATTCTATAGAAACTACGTGACCATAAAGTGAGGGATCACTTTATACATTAATTGTAATACAGAATTGATCCCCCTTATTTACAAATTTCATAAACAAATAGAAAACGAATCAATCAATCAAATACTGATTAGCTACACAGGCATGTCTTTTAGATTTATTTACATTCTCTGGACTCTAAATTGTATAGAAACTACGTGGCCATAAAGTGAGGGATCACTTTATACATTGATTGTAATATAGAATTGATCCCACTTATTTCCAAATTTCGTAAACAAGTAGAAAACGAATCAATCAACCAAATACTGATTAGCTACACAGGCATGTCTTTTAGATTTATTTACATTCTCTGGACTATAAATTGTATAGAAACTACGTGGCCATAAGATGAGGGATCACTTTATACATTGATTGTAATATGGAATTGATCTCCCTTAAAAAGAATCAATCAATCAAATACTGATTAGCTACAGAGGCATGTCTTGTTGACAATCCAATGCTGTTTTTGCTATCTTTGTAAAATTTTTCTAAAATGAGAAATGGCATTGCCATTGAAAAGGTTTACGCTATTTTCATGTTTTGTGATGATTTCTTTCTTCAATTTAATTGTTTTTCTCTTAACTGTTCTTTTCCTTTACCACTGTTAGTTTTCTTTGGAGCCATGAGCAATAGCTAATGAAGAGAACAAAAGAGCGGAGCAATAACATTGGAAAAGAAAAGCCAAGCCCAATATACGAATGTATGGGGTGCAGTTGAGCGAGAAAATAACAAAACTTCTTGTAACGCCAAAAATGAACTTTGTGGGGTTAACTATTTGCCCATAGCAAAATCATTTCACCCCAAGCAAGGCATTCCACTGCTACTATTGCGCAGGGGGTTACATAGGGGAAAGCGATGAGAAAGAGTGGTTAGGGGGTTACATAGGGGAAAGTGATGAGAAAGAGTGGTTAGGGGGTTACATAGGGGAAAGTGACGAGAAAGAGTGGTTAGGGGGTTACATAGGGGAAAGCGATGAGAAAGAGTGGTTAGGGGGTTACATAGGGGAAAGTGATGAGAAAGAGTGGTTAGGGGGTTACATAGGGGAAAGTGACGAGAAAGAGTGGTTAGGGGGTTACATAGGGGAAAGCGACGAGAAAGAGTGGTTAGGGGGTTACATAGGGGAAAGCGATGAGAAAGAGTGGTTAGGGGGTTACATAGGGGAAAGCGATGAGAAAGAGTGGTTAGGGGGTTACATAGGGGAAAGCGATGAGAAAGAGTGGTTAGGGGGTTACATAGGGGAAAGCGATGAGAAAGAGTGGTTAGGGGGTTACATAGGGGAAAGTGATGAGAAAGAGTGGTTAGGGGGTTACATAGGGGAAAGCGATGAGAAAGAGTGGTTAGGGGGTTACATAGGGGAAAGTGACGAGAAAGAGTGGTTAGGGGGTTACATAGGGGAAAGCGATGAGAAAGAGTGGTTAGGGGGTTACATAGGGGAAAGCGACGAGAAAGAGTGGTTAGGGGGTTACATAGGGGAAAGCGATGAGAAAGAGTGGTTAGGGGGTTACATAGGGGAAAGCGATGAGAAAGAGTGGTTAGGGGGTTACATAGGGGAAAGCGATGAGAAAGAGTGGTTAGGGGGTTACATAGGGGAAAGCGATGAGAAAGAGTGGTTAGGGGGTTACATAGGGGAAAGTGATGAGAAAGAGTGGTTAGGGGGTTACATAGGGGAAAGCGATGAGAAAGAGTGGTTAGGGGGTTACATAGGGGAAAGCGATGAGAAAGAGTGGTTAGGGGGTTACATAGGGGAAAGCGATGAGAAAGAGTGGTTAGGGGGTTACATAGGGGAAAGCGATGAGAAAGAGTGGTTAGGGGGTTACATAGGGGAAAGCGATGAGAAAGAGTGGTTAGGGGGTTACATAGGGGAAAGCGATGAGAAAGAGTGGTTAGGGGGTTACATAGGGGAAAGTGATGAGAAAGAGTGGTTAGGGGGTTACATAGGGGAAAGCGATGAGAAAGAGTGGTTAGGGGGTTACATAGAGGGGAAAGTGATGAGAAAGAGTGGTTAGGGGGTTACATAGGGGAAAGTGATGAGAAAGAGTGGTTAGGGGGTTACATAGGGGAAAGTGATGAGAAAGAGTGGTTAGATATAGGAAATGTCAGAAGGAGGGTGATAGACGGATGAGGATAACGAGGATGGGGGTGGAGTAGATGGAAAAAGAGCTTGAGAGAATACCGAGGCTGGGGGTTGGGTAGATGGGAAGAGTGTTTGAAAGAATGGATGCGAGTTAGTGTGCTACGAGGTGTCTATTGTCCTTACATTTAAACTACTGGAGACTGTAGCTGTCGGGGAGGCAAGCACGTGGAAGGGAATTCCACAGACGGGAAGTGCGAGAGTAGAAGTTGTTGGAGTAGAAATTCCTTATGTTTCCTAAATGTTTCCTTATAGGGAAATACTGTATCAAATATGATACGAATGGCCCTAGAGGGTTAAGAATTTTTATTTTTAATCTTTTCACCCCAAGCAAGGCATTCTATTGTCAATATTGCGCAGGGGGTTACATAGGGGAAATTGATGAGAAAGAGGGGTTAGTTATAGCAAATGTCATGAGGAGGGTAATAGACGGATGAGAATACCGGTGTAATGGGGGTGGAGTAGATGGAAAGAGAGCTTGAGAGAATGGATGCGAGTTAGTGTGGTAGGAGATGTCTGTTGACCTTACATTTAAATTCCTGGAGATTGTAGCTGTCGGGGAAGCAAGTATATGGAAGGGAATTCCACAGGTGGGAAGTGCGAGAAAAGAAACTGTTAGAGTAGAAATTGCGTTTACATTTGATCGGTTTCACTGTAAAAGGGTGGGACCTAGTTGCTAATCTAGTATCTCGTGCAAATTCGTACCGAGGTGGGAGGGGGCACAAGTAATCTAAGTTCATCGGAGCAGAAGTCGTGAAAGTATTTATAGAAGAGGCCCAGGGAAGCCACGTCATGCTGATGAGACCTGAAAACACGGATTATGGCAGCGGTCATCAACTTAAACAAAAAATTTGCATAAAATCTAAAAGTCATCTGGAAGCTCGAGACCGATCAGGTAAACGAACGCGATTTGACGCCGCCAAACATCGCTACAGCGGTCGTCTCAGAAATGATTCCGTTCGGGTTAACTCGGTTCGGCAATGTTGTTCGATATTTGTATATATCAAGAACAATAAATTAGCACCCGGGGTCTTAAAGCATTTCACCATTCCTATCAGAACTTCTATCATCACAATGTGGGATATCTTCTAACAAAAGTGGTGAAAAAAAAAAATCAAAATAAAATCGTACAGATAAAATAATAAAAATAAATGATAAATATCAAAACTTATTTATAAATGGAACTTTGTCTGTGTGTGTGTGTGTGTGTGTGTGTGTGTGTGTGGTGTGTGTGTATGTGTGTGTGTGTCCATTACCCATAGACTCCGAAACGGCCGAACCGATTTTCTTAAAAATTTACTCAGTTGTACTATAAGTGTCTGCGAGTGTTCCTAGCTAGGTTTTGTGTCGAGGTATCCCCGATAAATATCGAAAATCGATAATCGAAAAAATCGGGTTATAGAAGGAGTGGTCCGATTTTAATCAAATTTGATACACTCATAGACAAAGACATAAGAAACGATATTCAGAAGTTTCAACGTTGCAGCTCTTACAGTAGTGCAGAAAATCGACAATATATATATATATATATATAAAAGGCAAGATGTTTGTGTGTGTGTGTGTGTGTCTGTTTATTTGCCTGTATGTCTGTATTTTTTCAACCCTTTTATTTTAGTTTTTGCTTCGGGTTTGGCTCTAAGCAGGTATAATTGTAATTCTTAGTCTCAGCCATGATACCATTTACTCAGAGGACTTATTTAGCCTTCAAAATTCAGTTTACGACGAAAAAACTTATTTGATATCGATACCAGGAAATCAAAACTTGACTTACATCCATTTATTTTTCTTTCAGTCTACGGTTTCGCTTTAACTGGAAACAACTATTGCTTTTTAGTCTTTCGTGCCAACGTCCAAAGAGTCTGAGTTCCAGGACCATGGATTAGTTTTAAAGCTTTCATTACACCCGAGCAACGCTAGGTTATACTGCTAGTTATATTAAAATTTTCATTTCCCTTACCCCTCGTTCTGCACATCCGTAATTGCACCAATGCGATGGAGTTCTAAAAGATCAAATGCATCACAAGAAAACTTATTTTTACTTTTTCCTCAGTTTTTCTCATATATATATATATATATATATATATATATATATATATACAGCCTTTGAGATTTGAAAAAGAAATCACCCGACGGGCGGTCGAGAGCGAGGGAAAATTTACACGCCCCAGAATTATTTTGCTCGACCGACTCCATTTTCTTAATAGTCGCTTTGCGTAAACATACTGTGAATCGCTGATAGAAAACAAAAAATTAAATTTTAATTAAAATTTCGAACGTATTTTCGATTTTTATTTTTTATTTTTTAATAATAACAAAATTTGATCTTTCCTCTTAATAATAGCATAAACATTTTCATGATAAAATTTTGCTTTTATTAAGTTCGAATCCTTTTAACATCATGATATGCTGTTTTGTTTTTTTTTCGGTTTTTTTGGGGGGGGGGTTTTTTGGTTTTTTGCATTTTTTTTCTAAATTGAGTGGAGCTACCTAAATTCGTAGTTTCTTTCTTCTGTTTGACTACAACTTCCATTTAATAGATGATAAGAAAATAACAAATTTGATTTTCTCAACAATTTTCTATAAAAAAATTACTTTCTTGTATAATTTGTTTTTTCGGTGTGTGGTTGAAAGAAGTATGCGTATTTTTTCTTTCTTTCAAATGTTCGTATTTACTTTTCGTAAGCGGGGAGGAAATATTAGATAATATTTTTCCAAATGAGTTTCTAAAAATCTGTGAGCGTCTTTCATCTGAGCAATAGAAACATTTTGGCAACAAACTCTGGAAGCTTTAATTAAACGAATGTTTACACTAACCGGGACGATAAAAGCAAAGAGTTCAATAATGTCATTGTAGGCCATTCTAAGTAACTTGTGACTCTACAATGGCATTCATTTAGGTTGTAAAAGGAATCAGATTAACTTTTTCTATAGCTGAAGTGACACGTTTCATTGCGAGATTTTTAATCGACCGCTGGCGAGTAAAGCAATAAACTTTAATCGCCTAATTAAGTTTTTAATCGACTGAGTTGATCGGGCGATTTGAAAGGCTATAATATATATTGGCAGCAATCTTTCTTTTAAACATGTTTCGTTAAAAATGACCCACAAGGAAAATTCTATTACTTTTTTTGTTTAATTTTTCCAGTATTCTTACATGTTTCCTTTTTGGTAGAAATTCAATCAGTTAAGTGCCATACGTGATACACGCTTGGGCGATCATGTCTCGAAAGGGACATGACTGACGGGGCAGAAGATTATCCCGCAGTAGGTTGCCATTGCTTTCTGTGGTAGACTGGTTGCCGACCAAGGCTATAGAACCCAATCTGTCCTGCTATTTGACCCATAACTGGAAGGAAGAGACGGATTAATACCTTTCCCATGGGTATTTGCGCGTAAGTGAATACAATGGATTCAACTGGAATTCGAACTCGGCTCCCCGGTTTCTCGTTCCGAGCCGATATCCACTGTACCACAACGCACATCCCCTTGGTAGAGATAAGTAGTCTAAAAATGTTCCATAATTTTTTACTTTCCAAGCGCTTTCATCCACTTTCCTGGCCATTTTCAAGGATGTTATTTTACCGATGTTGTCATTTTATCGTCATGATTTGATTGTAACGTAATCTTTGCGTTTTTGAAAATCCAATCAAAAATTGATAAAAATCTTCCTTGTCGGTCGTTTTTGATGACACACACACACACACACACACACACACATATATATATATATATAGCGATATGGAGAGAGAGAGAGATAAAGAATGTATTGATATTCAAACATTCACACAGACACGGTGCGTTACTTATATATCGAGATAGACAGCTAGTGATGTCTGAGAAAGGAAATGCCAATTTAGCTTTTATAAAGTCTTAGGCTATGAACATGAAGTTTTCATATAAATAGCAACTGTAGACGTGAGCTGATTTTCCATTTAAAGGCATAGTGGCTTCTTTCAAAGAAGCCACCCGCACTTGTATCTGTTTTGTGTACGTTTTAAAGCGAAACTTGATAGTCACGATTGAATTTCAATTGCAATTAGATGTGGAATAAAAGAAACATGAAAGTATTTCAAAGAAAGTAACATGGTATAAAATGGCCGAAAAGCAGAAAAGGGAGGGGGGAATAAAAGGAGAAGATAAAGAAGAGGGACATAAAGGCGGGAAAGAAAAAAAGAGAAAATAAAAGTAAAAAGGAAGAAGGCAAAAAAGAAGGGTAAAGAGGAAACAAAAACAAAAGAAGTTGAAAAAAGTTAAAAAATGAAGGGTGAGAAACGAAAAATACATCAATTATATGAAAAAGAAGTTAAAAAAGAAGGGTAAAAGAGGAAACAAAACAAAAAGAAGTTAAAAAAGAAGGGTGAAAGCGGAAATAAGTAAAAATGAAATGAAAAAGTTTAAAAAGAAGAGTAAAAGAAAAAAGAAGACAAAAGATGAAGAAAAGAAGTTAAAAATGAAGGCTAAAAGAGGAAAGAAGTAAAAATGAAGTGAAAGAAATAAAAATGAAGGGTGAAAGAGTAAAGAAAACAAAAAGACGTGAAAAAGAAGTCAAAAAAAGTTGAGAGAGGAAAGAAGTAAAATGAAGTGCAAAAGAAATTGAAAGAAGAAAGAAGACAAAAAGTCGTGAAAAATAAGTTTTAAAAATGGGTGAGAGAGGAAAGCAGACACAAATGACATGAAAAAGAAGTTTAAAAAGAAGAGGGAAAAAAAGAAAGAAGACAAAGAGACGTGAAAAAGAAGTTTAAAAAGAAGAGGGAAAAAAGAAAGAAGACAAAAAGACGTGAAAAAGAAGTTTAATAAGAAGAGGGAAAAAAGAAAGAAGACAAAGATACGTGAAAAAGAAGTTTAAAAAGGAAGAGGAAAAAAGAAAGAAGACAAAGAGACGTGAAAAAGAAGTTTAATAAGAAGAGGGAAAAAAGAAAGAAGACAAAGAGACGTGAAAAAGAAGTTTAAAAAGAAGAGGGAAAAAAGAAAGAAGACAAAAAGACGTGAAAAAGAAATTAAAAACGAAGGGTGAAAGAAGAAACAAGACAAAGAGACGTTAAAAAGTAGTTTTAAAAAGTTTATAGAGAAAAGAAGTAAAAATGAAATGAAAAGAAATTGAAAAAAGAAAGAAGACAAAAAGACGTGAAAAAGAAGTTTAAAAAATGGGTGAGAGAGAAAAGCAGTCAAAAATGACATGAAAAAAATTATATTTAGGTACTTTCACTTTTTCGCTGAAAAAAATCGACATGTCATGATTAAAAAAGCCCCAAACTTAATTAAAACAAAATTCTATCTTCAAAATTATTACGAGGTAAGACCAAAGTGTTTTTATTACTGTTTACATTATTTATTCATTTATAACAAGTTCGAAATGTTGGTTAATAACCTTGATTTATTTTTTATTTTATCAGTGGTCTATGAAATATTTACTATGACTTCGTTCATGCTGTCGTTTCTATTAATATTTCTCTCCACTCTGTCGGGCCAGGATGTTTTTCTCTTCTGAGTCCATTTTTTTTTTTTGTTTGCACATATACAAACCGTCCATCAGGCCAGGCATTGAATACAGTTGTCATATTCAGTCAGGCACCCCGTTATTCATCTCGAGGTTCTCGACAGGCTCCAGAAGAGAATCTGCAATTTAATAGATCCCGACCTGGCAGCCTGACTCGGCCAATTTCTCACCGACGCAATGTGGTTTCCTTCTGTCGAGAGCTTGATATTTTTCTCTTCTGAGTCCATTTTTTATTTTTGCACATATACAAATCAACCATCAGGCCAGGCATTGAATACAGTTGTCATATCTAGTCAGGCACCCTGCTATTCATCTCGAGGTTCTCGACAGGCTCCAGAAGAGAATCTGCAATGTAATAGATCCCGACCAGGCAGCCTGACTCCGGCCAATTTCTCACCGACGCAATGTGGCTTCCTTCTGTCGAGCCAGGATGTTTTTCTCTTCTGAGTCCATATTTTTTTTTTTTTTGCACATATACAAATCAACCATCAGGCCAGGCATTGAATACAGTTGTCATATCTAGTCAGGCACCCCTGCTATTCATCTCGAGGTTCTCGACAGGCTCCAGAAGAGAATCTGCAATTTAATAGATCCCGACCTGGCAGCCTGACTCCGGCCAATTTCTCACCGACGCAATGTGGCTTCCTTCTGTCGAGCCAGGATATTTTTCTCTTCTGAGTCCATTTTTTATTTTTGCACATATACAAATCAACCATCAGGCCAGGCATTGAATACAGTTGTCATATCTAGTCAGGCACCCTGCTATTCATCTCGAGGTTCTCGACAGGCTCCAGAAGAGAATCTGCAATGTAATAGATCCCGACCAGGCAGCCTGACTCCGGC
This sequence comes from Ascarosepion bandense, assembly GCA_037127315.1. Lineage (NCBI taxonomy): Eukaryota > Metazoa > Mollusca > Cephalopoda > Sepiida > Sepiidae > Ascarosepion > Ascarosepion bandense. The sequence continues at coordinate 2,831,443 of JBBBDQ010001521.1, forward strand.
CAATTTCTCACCGACGCAATGTGGCTTCCTTCTGTCGAGCCAGGATGTTTTTCTCTTCTGAGTCCATATTTTTTTTTTTTTTTTGCACATATACAAATCAACCATCAGGCCAGGCATTGAATACAGTTGTCATATCTAGTCAGGCACCCCTGCTATTCATCTCGAGGTTCTCGACAGGCTCCAGAAGAGAATCTGCAATTTAATAGATCCCGACCTGGCAGCCTGACTCCGGCCAATTTCTCACCGACGCAATGTGGCTTCCTTCTGTCGAGCCAGGATATTTTTCTCTTCTGAGTCCATTTTTTATTTTTGCACATATACAAATCAACCATCAGGCCAGGCATTGAATACAGTTGTCATATCTAGTCAGGCACCCTGCTATTCATCTCGAGGTTCTCGACAGGCTCCAGAAGAGAATCTGCAATTTAATAGATCCCGACCAGGCAGCCTGACTCCGGCCAATTTCTCACCGACGCAATGTGGCTTCCTTCTGTCGAGCCAGGATGTTTTTCTCTTCTGAGTCCATTTTTTTTTTTTTTTTTTGCACATATACAAATCAACCATCAGGTCAGGCATTGAATATAGTTGTCATATCTAGTCAGGCACCCCTGCTATTCATCTCGAGGTTCTCGACAGGCTCCAGAAGAGAATCTGCAATTTAATAGATCCCGACCTGGCAGCCTAACTCCGGCCAATTTCTCACCGACGCAATGTGGCTTCCTTCTGTCGAGCCAGGATGTTTTTCTCTTCTGAGTCCATATTTTTTTTTTTGCACATATACAAATCAACCATCAGGCCAGGCATTGAATACAGTTGTCATATCTAGTCAGGCACCCCTGCTATTCATCTCGAAGACCCACTCGACAGGCTCCAGAAGAGAATCTGCAATTTAATAGATCCCGACCTGGCAGCCTGACTCCGGCCAATTTCTCACCGACGCAATGTGGCTTCCTTCTGTCGAGCCAGGATGTTTTCTCTTCTGAATCCATTTTTTTTTTTTTTTTTTTTTTTTGCACATATACAAATCAACCATCAGGCCAGGCATTGAATACAGTTGTCATATCTAGTCAGGCTTCACCTACTGTTCATCTCCAAGAGGTCCTCGACAGGCTCCAGAGAATCTGCAATTTAATAGATCCCGACCTGGCAGCCTGACTCAGGCCCATTCTTTCACCGACGCAATGTGGCTTCCTTCTGTGGAGCCAGGATGTTTTTCTCTTCTGAATCCATTTTTTTTTTTTTTTTTTTTTTTTGCACATATACAAATCAACCATCAGGCCAGGCATTGAATACAGTTGTCATATCTAGTCAGGCACCCCTGCTATTCATCTCGAGGTCCTCTGACAGGCCAAGAAGAGAATCTGCAATTTAATAGATCCCGACCTGGCAGCCTGGCTCATTCAATTTCTCTACCGACGCAATGTGGCTTCCTTCTGGAGCCAGGATGTTTTTCTCTTCTGAATCCATTTTTTTTTTTTTTTTTTTTTTTTTGCACATATACAAATCAACCATCAGGCCAGGCATTGAATACAGTTGTCATATCTAGTCAGGCACCCCTGCTATTCATCTCGAGGTCCTCGACAGGCTCCGAAGAGAATCTGCAATTTAATAGATCCCGACCTGGCAGCCTGACTCCGGCCAATTTCTCACCGACGCAATGTGGCTTCCTTCTGTGGGCCCAGGATGTTTCTCTTCTGAATCCATTTTTTTTTTTTTTTTTTTTGCACATATACAAATCAACCATCAGGCCAGGCATTGAATACAGTTGTCATATCTAGTCGAGCACCCCTGCTATTCATCTCGAGGTCCTCGACAGGCTCGAAGAGAATCTGCAATTTAATAGATCCCGACCAGGCAGCCTGACTCCGGCCAATTTCTCACCGACGCAATGTGGCTTCCTTCTGTCCGAACCAGGATGTTTTTCTTTACAGGTCCATATTTTTTTTTTTTGCACATATACAAATCAACCATCAGGCCAGGCATTGAATACGGTTATCCTGTAGTCCAGGCACCCCTGCTATTCATCTCGAGGTCCTCGACAGGCTCCAGAGAATCTGCAATTTAATAGATCCCGACCTGGCAGCCTGACTCCACGGCCAATTTTCTCACCGACGCAATGTGGCTTCCTTCTGTGGAATAGGATGTTTTTCTCTTCTGAATCCATTTTTTTTTTTTTTTTTTTTTTTTTGCACATATACAAATCAACCATCAGGCCAGGCATTGAGAATACAGTTGTCATATCTAGTCAGGTACCCCTGCTATTCATCTCGAGGTCCTCGACAGGCTCCAGAAGAGAATCTGCAATTTAATAGATCCCGACCCTGGCAGCCTGACTCCGGCCAATTTCTCACCGACGCAATGTGGCTTCCTTCTGTGGCTGGAGCCAGGATGTTTTCTCTTCTGAATCCATTTTTTTTTTTTTTTTTTTTTTGCATATACAAATCAGCCATCAGGCCAGGCATTGAATACAGTTTGTCTCTCTAGTCAGGCACCCTGCTATTCATCTCGAGTCCTCGACAGGCTCAGAGAATCTGCAATTTAATAGATCCCGACCAGGCAGCCTGACTCCGGCTTCAATTTTCTCACCGACACAATGTGGCTTCCTTCTGTCGAACCAGGATGTTTTTCTCTTCTGAGTCCATATTTTTTTTTTTTTTGCACATATACAAATCAACCATCAGGCCAGGCATTGAATACAGTTGTCATATCTAGTCAGGCACCCCTGCTATTCATCTCGAGGTCCTCGACAGGCTCCAGAAGAGAATCTGCAATTTAATAGATCCCGACCTGGCAGCCTGACTCCGGCCAATTTCTCACCGACGCAATGTGGCTTCCTTCTGTCGAGCCAGGATGTTTTTCTCTTCTGAATCCATTTTTTTTTTTTTTTTTTTTTTTTGCACATATACAAATCAACCATCAGGCCAGGCATTGAATACAGTTGTCATATCTAGTCAGGCACCCCTGCTATTCATCTCGAGGTCCTCGACAGGCTCCAGAAGAGAATCTGCAATTTAATAGATCCCGACCTGGCAGCCTGACTCCGGCCAATTTCTCACCGACGCAATGTGGCTTCCTTCTGTGGAGCCAGGATGTTTTTCTCTTCTGAATCCATTTTTTTTTTTTTTTTTTTTTTTTTTGCACATATACAAATCAACCATCAGGCCAGGCATTGAATACAGTTGTCATATCTAGTCAGGCACCCCTGCTATTCATCTCGAGGTCCTCGACAGGCTCCAGAAGAGAATCTGCAATTTAATAGATCCCGACCAGGCAGCCTGACTCCGGCCAATTTCTCACCGACGCAATGTGGCTTCCTTCTGTCGAACCAGGATGTTTTTCTCTTCTGAGTCCATATTTTTTTTTTTTTGTTTGCACATATACAAATCAACCATCAGGCCAGGCATTGAATACAGTTATCATATCTAGTCAGGCACCCCTGCTATTCATCTCGAGGTTCTCGACAGGCTCCAGAAGAGAATCTGCAATTTAATAGATCCCGACCAGGCAGCCTGACTCCGGCCAATTTCTCACCGACGCGATGTGGCTTCCTTCTGTCTTTTCAACAGATATTTTCATAGTTTCTTCTCCGAAATCAAAGAAAGCTTTAGAAAACATTTAGTAACCTACGAATGAGTTCGTGCAAATGGGTATACGAAGAGGGATTGAAAAGTTCATAGCCTTGCTATAAAGGGATGATGCTAGAGCTGTGAAACCTTGCCCCCGTTAATTTCAATTCTTCTTATTAATAACTGCCTTGTTTCTTTCCAGGTAAACTGGCATATGACTGTTCAAATAAGGCTTTTCATTTGTCAAAAAGTCATCACCAGTACGATACTCGTTCCTAGCCAAGTGCTTTTTGGGTTTTTTTTTTTGTTTTTTTTTGTTTTTGTTTTGTTTTTTCATGCTGAGAGACAGATGATGACTGGAGCTGTGCGGTACCCCCTCACAAACAAGAAACCTTCATTAATTCGTTTGCATACATTTTGTATAAACTCAAAAATACTACTTGCTTAGTATAAGACAATTTTGAATCTTACGACAATTTACTAATCGGTTGATTTTTACAAAAACTTACAATCTGATTGATTGATTCTATCCAATAAAATCGTCAACACGTGACTAGTTAAACCTCTGAGCTCATCTCCTCAATCAGTTGGCCCGGACGCGCCATCATATGCACTTGTCTGACTCTTTGTCCGAAGGCAGAGAGTGACCCAGTCGAGGCTCCGCCGAAGGGTATAATCTCGTCTGGGCAATATTAGACAATAAATTTTTACCGAGCTTTAGGACACGGATGCCCCATATTAAAAAGGACCTTGTCCCAAATTCCGCCTCTGTGGGGAGGTAGATAAATATCGTTGGCCCGGAAACATATGCCAATTCACTTCGCCATATAACAGACAACAACTGCCCACAATTGCCCAAACTCGGATCCATGACAGCCAAGCTTCATCTTAGCAACGCGCCAATTCACTGAGATTTCCAAGTTAAACTACAAATTTCTCCATTCATTTACACTCACAATATTCTTCAACAAACTTTTCTTCGCATTCTATCACAATCTCTTAAACATCTAAAGCATTCACTCAACAAAATAATTCAATCAAACTTGGACCAATTAGCAAGAAATAATCGTTTTAAAACATTTTCTTTTCAGTTGAAACCTTACAATCTACTCATTTTATCTTGTACAATTTTTTACCCTTGACTCAAGCTTAAACTTTGCCATTCACCAATTTGAATCTCACCTGACATTACCAACCACTAGTGCCTTCTTATTTTGTGTATCGTTGTTGGAATACAATTTTAAGTTGTTATTCTAACATGTTTGTTTTGTCGATTGTTTTTGATATTGTTGTGGACCCAGAATATGCCAGGAAGAAAACTCGAACTCGGGAATTAGTGAAACATTTATTAAACAGAAAACAAATACAAGAATGTTACCCGTCAGTCTGACTGCCAAGTATTAGACCGAGGTGACTCAACTCAACTCAACTCCAACCCGAGAAGCATATTCTCCCGGTATTTATAATAATAGGAAGAGTTCATTATAGTCCAAAAAGGGTAGGTCCCATACACACACACACACACACACACACACACACACACACACACACATATATATATATATATATATATATATATATATCCCTGTCTGTACATACACTCCCGATCAAAAATTTAAGACCACTTAAAAATCTTTAAAAATAATTTTTTTTTTTTTACGGATAGATTTTAAACTCCTCCCACTTAAGGTTACCAATACTACAATCTAAAAGGTTATGGAAACAAACACTTTTCATACTCTTTTTGTATAACTTCGTAGAATTTTTGTCTCTGGTCTTATAATTTTGATCATGTGTAAATCGCCTCCTGTTATAAAAATGTAAATTTCTAAATAAGGTTTTTGGAATGTAGCTTTTTGTTTCCATAACCTTTTAGATTGCAATATTGGTAAACTTAAGTGGGAGGAGTTTAAAATATATCCGTAAAAAAAATATATATATATATTTTTAAAGATTTTCAAGTGGTCTTAAATTTTTGATTGATCGGGAGTCTGTCTATCTATCTATCTATCTCAGTCTCTATCTATCTATCTATCTATCTATCTATCAATCTCAGTCTCTATCTATCTATCTAAGTATCTATCTATCTAAGTATCTCTCTCTCTCTCTCTCTCTATCTATCTAAGTCTCTCTCTCTCTATCTATCTAGCTATGTAAGTCTCTCTCTCTCTCTCTCTCTATCTGTCTATCTATCTATCTAAGTCTCTCTCTCTCTATCTATCTATCTATCTAGCTATCTAAGTATCTATCTATCTATCTATCTAGCTATCTAAGTATCTATCTATCTAGCTAGCTAGCTATCTAAGTATCTATCTATCTATCTATCTATCTAGCTATCTAAGTATCTATCTATCTATCTATCTAGCTATCTAAGTATCTATCTATCTATCTATCTAGCTATCTATCTAGCTAGCTATCTAAGTATCTATCTATCTATCTAGCTAGCTATCTAAGTATCTATCTATCTAACTATCTAGCTATCTAAGTATCTATCTATCTATCTATCTAAGTATCTATCTATCTATCTAGCTATCTAAGTATCTATCTATCTATCTATCCCAGTCTGTACATATCTATCTGTTGTGGACCCGGAATAGGTCCGGAAGAAAAAACGAACTCGGGAATTAGTGAAACATATTTATTAAACGGAAAATAAATACAAGTGTGTTATACGTCAGTCTGACTGTCAAGTATTAGACCGGGGGTGACTCAACCCAACTCAACTCCACCCCGAGAGGCATATTCTCTCGGTATTTATAATAATAGGAAGAGTTCATTATAGTCCAGAACAAAACGAAGAGGTCCCATAACAAATATATAAAATAACAAAATGTGTGCGAAGTTAGGTTTACCTTCAACATCGCTTATTTCTGTATTAACCTTCATCACCTGATATACCACTACATGATTGGCAACCCTGGCATTCCTCTACAGAGCCAACTTTAAAAAAATAGAGAAGCTGATCAACCAGTTCAAAGACACAATCTTGCACAACAGCCATTGAAACCAAGAATTTGTGGGTTGGAGCAGTGTCCTTTTGAAAAACAAAAACTCATTTCGTGCATCATCTTTTAGCAAAGCCGTTTACCCGGTGTCAGTTTGAATAATGTTAGATTTGATAATGTCATTTGGCCGATACTAGAAAATCTTTCCTTATGATCAAGTTAAAAAATGATAACAGAAATATGTTTTGTTTTTTTCTTGAAAGAAGGTGAAAATTTAGTTCGCTATAGAAATACAATTTTAATTTTTGTGTTTATAGCAAGTCCCTTTGTGTTAAGTTTTGTTATCGAACACCATGTTAACAAATACTCTAAAGATTTATGCTCTGTTATAAGAGGTAATTTTTATGTTGATAATTTGATTAAGACAAGTGATTCTCCTGAATTTTTTAAAAACATACGCACCGTAGTGGGGGCGCTAGAGGGTGTCGTCAGTGATGTCTTTGCGTGGATCACTAGGGAGTTTCCGGTTTCTCAACATCATACCCCCCACCCGTTACCGCGCCGACCCGACCAGAGATGATCAGTTTCTGGTCCACCCTCACACTATTTATTCTGTAAAAAATACAGAAATGTGGCACAAGGCCTAAAAGGGTAGGGGGAGAGGTTGTACTATCTTATACCTAGCTAAACACTATCACGACCCATTCACTCATTACAATTTGCACAATCACCACAAGAACCCATCCATCGACTCTTCTGGTCCACCCTCACTAAACGCTTTCAGACACTGGAAAAAATTTATAATGTTTGGGCCCCCGTACGAAGTCTTACAAACGCTTTCGATTGGCGACAGACAGAGCCAATTTACATCAAGTGGCGAACCGAACATGAACTCGTCCTAAAATATATTAAGCAATTTACTTGTCATATGGCCATTATTTAAAAAAAAAAAAAACCTTCGACTAAGAATTAATCACGATTCGTTTAAAAATAAATAAATATCTACAAAGTCGTTTCTTAAAAAAAGTATGAGGATAAAAACTCATCTAAGAATTTATCAAAAGAAAAAAATATTCCGTTTATAAATACAAGTATCTACAAATATGTATAAATTTAAAATCGTCCCCCCCCCCTAAAAAAAGAAGAATTGTTATACTTATATAAAGAATTCTGGAAAAGAATGGTACATGAAAGTTTTGAGTTGCGTTCGTGTAATTCAGATTGCAAGGAATTAAAGAAGTGTCTGGAAAACGTAAACAAACCCATTGTACAAGTGACTCAGAAAAAATTTAAGGTATAAGTATCAGATCGGTGTAAAAGTTTTTGCCGATTTAAAATTTCATCTTTTTCATAACTGTGTGTTTTTGAAAATATTTATTCATAACGATAACAACCTTTTCTCTCTATAACTTGATTCCATCTGTCAAGGAGCTTATAAATGCCTCGCTTGTAAAATTCTTTAGGTTTTGATGTGAAATATGAATCTAACTCATGTTCAATCTCCTCTCGTGATGTTAACCTAGGGCCATCTAAATGGTTTTGTAATCCTCGAAATAAGTGATAATCCGAGGGAGCTACGTCAGGAGAATATGCAGGATGGGGCAAAATGGCACTTCTCATCACCTGTGACAAGCCTACCCAAAAATCGTGTCTGAAGGTGTCGTGAAAGCAAAGCAAAGATTCGCAACAAAAAACACGTTGTCGCAGGTTCTCTGGGGACAGTTCGTGCGGGACCCATTTTCCAAATACTCAAATCTTCCCCATTCTTTTCAATTGTCCTGACGCAGTTGTATGGGGCACATTAAATTGGGATGCAAGTTCTCTTGAGGTTACCGTAGGGCTTTGAGTAACAGCGGCATTCAACAGATCTGAATCAAGTTTTTTGGGGCGACTACCTCTAGTCTCATCTTTCAAGCTGAAATTTCCTTTCCGAAAACGGGAAAACCACCACCTACAACTTCTTTCTTTCACTGCATCAATTCCATAAGCATCCTGAGTAGATAGTGCTGCTGCATTTGCAATGGATCCTCTCTGAAACTCATAGAGTAGAACATGCCTAATGTGTTCTTTAGATGGAATGAACATGGGTGAGAATATCGCAGAAAAATATGAATGATGCTTTAATTATCTGAAAGAAAAAGTTATAAATTAATCATGGTGATATGTTTAAGTAATAACAATATGTATAAAATAAATTACAATGATTTAAAATGGCCTTTTTACAAACCGGCAAAAAATTTTGCACCGACCTGATATAATAGCGTCAAAGATATTTTAGAAACACCAAACGCATATGGAAAAAGGAGGTCACCACTGTAACTGTAGGGACGCTCAGCCATGTCTGGTACAAGGCCAATTCACAACATAGCCGACAATCCCCACAACTTAGGTTTTTTCAAAATCATCAGTAGGATAAGGTTGGAATATGTGGAACAATAAAAGGATACCTTTTGTATGTTTAGATAGAAATTTATTAATAGAAAAGAATAACATGAATTGGTAGAAGTTAAACATTCAATGAGAAACAGTATTAAGAAATTAAGGGTATCAAGACTTTGTAGTTGTAACTTTTATGTATGTATGTATGAGCGTTATCGTGGGATAGGAGTGTCTTTGAAGTTATCGCTCAGTCTTAAAGGGTTCCGTTCGGTTATCAAGTATAAGAAAAGGTAAACGGGTGAACCGTAAAGAGGAAGGAGGTGAGAGAGAAAGAGAGAGGTAATAATAACGATCGCTTGACATTTGTCAAGGGACGTGCTAATTACACTCTCTCTCTCTCTCTCTCTCTCTCTCTCTCTCTCTCTCTCTCTCTCTGGCGACAGTCAATTTTGCTCCGTCTTTTATTTCGATTGTGGGACTCGAAAGGTTTATTTGGGAATTCACTCCCGGATGTGATTCTGGTCTTTCCATTGAAAGACGAACAAACTTCGCGTCGGCTCGCAAAAAGAGTCCGTAAAAAGAATTTGTTTCTGATAATTGAAGATTATTTGAATTTTGTTTTTGGGTGTTTCCTAGTTTTCTATTGGCCGAAAAGCATTTCGCATCGAGGTGTAAAATTTAGCGAGGCTTTGTAAATTTGAGTAAATTTGTTTATTTCTAACAAAATCAATGAGTCAGTGTTTAGCATTTGAATTTTTAATCTTGCTATGTCGTGAGTAAGAATAAATAACTCAACAACAGGAATAGGTTAATTGTTGTATTCCGTGAAAATAGTATTTCCAAAGGTTATTAGTATCCAATACAAGAATAAGGGTTAATCGTCTCAACCGTCGTAAGACGTAGTATGGGCAATGGGTACTTCCGGGTCGTCACCGGAAGTCTACGACTGACTTGTCGATCGGCTGCTCGGCACACTCTATATTTAGTTGTCCCTCCCAGTAAGGGCAACATGTGACACATGGTCAGTTATAACTGGGATTTCCGGGCTATATGGCCCGGCCAAAAAATGTCTGTCTATTTTTTCCCAGTCGTGCCTCTACTCTTCGGCGGAACCACGACTGGGTTATAGCTCTCTGCTCGGAAGCAGAGAGCGCCCTCTACCCGAAGGCAGAGAGCTGACAGTGTCGTAGTAGAGTACGGCTGCTCGGCACACTGTGCTCACGTAGATGCCACCATTACTTTACATAGTAATGGAATAGTCCATTATAGCCGAGTAGGCGCGGGCGTCCCAACAAATCTAGATCTTGTTTCGTTCACTACAAGCAAAGTACCGGCGCAAAATTATAGTGTATTTAATCCCTTGATTTTGTGTTTGCCTCTAACAATTAAAAGAAGAATGCTACTAAGGGACTTGTGGAAATTATAATTATCCTGGGATTAAATTAGACCAATAGAATACCAAAAGACCTTGAATAATTTATCTAAGCAGATTGTACATTTGAGTTCTTTGAAATTTACTAGATGTGCAGTTCTCATTTCAATTCCTGCAGAATGGTATTTTTTTTTTTGTGATGTCTCCAAATAGGTATATAATTTTGCCTCTTATATGAGACCAGATTCTATATTTAAAAAATGAACCCTGTTTTTCGTCAATCGCTAATTGGCGCTGGTTCAGTCAGAAAATAAAAAAGTTTGCTAAGATGAAAAATAAAATCTAATCCTAGAGATCCTTATATTTGATATTAGGCTCTTCACATTACATATTTGTAAATTAATAAAAATGAACTGACTTCTTTAAACCATAATTAATGGTTATAAAATAAGTAAAAGGAAAATATATTTAGTGTTCACATATTTTCCATTAGCAGGGAAAAAATATTGTTCTAACTCTGTAAATGAATATGCCTTTCAAGTTTAACAATTGTAAAATGTTTTTACATTCAAGTTTGTTTTTTTTTCTTTTTGGCAATGGGGAAATAAAAACTCGTGTAAATGACCAAAGCAAAGAAATGCAGTTTGTTGTTTGTACGAAACTAAATGATTTCAAACATGGTTCAAGCATTGTGAACAATCCTTGTATGTAATTGTAATATTGTATATTTGTTGTAAAAATGTTGTACAATTACATCCTGTACTTACTGAAAAATATTCGTTCTGAATTGTTCAAAGGTTCATGAGAAATTTGCTTGCATAAGAAAGGTCAGTCATTCAATATAAAGTTTATATGCAAAAACTGTTGTTTTCTTGCATCTTTGTCTGACAAGAAAATAAAAGAAATTCAAGCTCCTTGCACGTTGTCGTCTGCTTTTCTGAGAAGAAGCAGACGCTGCACGTGGTTCTTGCTTAATTTTGGAATTTTAAAAATAATTTTGGTACATTACGATTTGTGGGAAACAGCTGCGTTTGTTTTTCATTCAGAACCAATCAAAAGTTTTCCCTCCAAATTCCGATAAGTAAATTTGGAGCCTCCTTGTTAGTAATAAAAAGGTGGGCAGGAGATACCTCCAACAAATCGCTAAAAAAAAAAAAACAGCATGAAACAGCATAGTATGAATAAAAAAGGTCATAAACTTAATAAAACAAACTTTTCCCACCAAAATATTCATATTATTATTAAGAGGAAAGATCAAAGGAATTTATAATTATTTTTAAAAATGTTTTAATCCCTGCTAACATTTTCGAAATTTTGTTAGAAAATTTTGTTTTTATTTGAGTTAGCGGCTAAAAAAAGTTTACGACCGTTTTACAATGGGTAACGTAATGATGACACAACCCACTTTTTTCCCAGTGACAAACATTAATTTGGAAATTCTCGCAAAAATCAAATAATAGTCAGATTTTAAAGAAACTTTCAGTACTCATTCACAAATGAATGAAATTATTTTTGAAATTATTATTTTTTAAATATCTTGATGAAAATATTTTTTTTTAAACTGTTACACCCCTCTACGTAAATCCATGAAATTTTAGTAAATTTTAATTAGCTGTAAAAAAAAAAAAAAATTATTAGTTAAATGCAGGTTCTTGCTTAATTTTGGAATTTCAAAAATAATTTTGGTACATTACGATTTGTGGGAAAACAGCTGCGTTTGTTTTTCATTCAGAACCAATCAAAAGTTTTCCCTCCAAATTCCGGTAAGTAAATTTGGAGCCTCCCTGTTATTAATAAAAAGGGGGCAGGAGATTAATGGAGGAGTCGACGAATATCTGCTGCTGGAATCCAAATCACTCCGGTTCAGAAAGAAAAACAATACGAGAGAAATTTGAAAAGAAAATCAAAAGAATTGAAAATTGAAAAGAAAATCAAAGTTGGTTCCACATAAAGAAAAGTCTTCAGCTGGTTTGATTGTTATATTCTTCACTGTTACTATGAACTTTGCTTCAGAAATTGTACCAATCCTTTGAAATCTATTCAGAGAAGTATTTTATTTTCTGGCTTTTTTAATATGTAATTTTCTTTTCTGGGGCCACTATGCAGCATTATAAATTTTTTATTGTAAAAGCGCAGATTTCATTTCCATTGATTATTTTTGCATACATTTTATTGGCCATCATTTGGCACAATATGCATTTAATTAGTATAATTAATTCATAATTTTGTGTGTTATTTATCGTTTCTTCTTTAATTCGGTTCGTGATGTCTGTCTTTGTCGGGTGTCCATATAAATCAAATGTTACCTCAAACTTTGATTTGAACTATTTTTTCATAAGGTTTTACCGAAAAAAATTATATACAAAGCATTGTCAGCCATTATTATTAATTTTTGAGCAGCATTTACTTTCATATTTATTTTTCATTAGATGAAGCATTGCCAGCCATTGTTATTATTTTTTTTACTAGCATTTACTTTACTATTCATTGTTTTAATAGATGAAAAATTGTCAGGAATTATTATTAATTTTTGACTCGCATTTACTTTCATCTTAATTTTGTGTTAGATGAAGCGATGTCAGCCATTAATATTCATTTTATACTAGCATTTACTTTCATCTTATTTTTTTATTAGATGAAGCATTGTCAGCTATTGTTATTCATTTCTTTTTACTAACATTTACTTTACTATTCATTGTTTTAAAAGATGAAACATTGTCAGCCATTATTATTCATTTTTGACTAGCATTTACTTTCATCTTAATTTTTTATTGGATAAAATATTGTCAGCCATTATTATTAATTTTTGACTCGCATTTACTTTCATCTTAATTTTTTGTTTAATGAAGCGATGTCAGCCATTAATATTCATTTTTTATTAGCATTTACTTTCATTTTATTTTTTTTAAATGAAGCATTGTCAGCTATTATTATTCATTTCTTTTTAGTAGCATTTACTTTACTATTCATTGTTTTAAAAGATGAAACATTGTCATCCATTATTATTCATTTTTGACTAGCATTTACTTTCATCTTATTTTTTTGTTAGATGAAGCGATGTCAGCCATTAATATTCATTTTATACTAGCATTTACTTTCATCTGAATTTTATCAGATGAAGTGATGTCAGCCATTATTATTCATTTTTGACTAGTATTTACTTTCATCTTAATTTTTTCTATTATGACATCCATTTTGCTCCTTAGCAAATCTTCGCGTCTCAAGCGTTACTTTCTCTCACTCTAGTTATTTGTTTAAAACGCCACCCCGCTTTCTATTTACCTAATCCCCCTCTTAAGTTGTTGCTCTTTCCGGTGTCTTTACCGTTCTCTTCTATTCAGCCAGTCTTCTTCCTTTTTTTTTCTTTTTTTTCTGACATCTGTTCCGCTTTTCTCTCTATCGCAATTTAACTTTTTCCTCCTTTTTTTTTTAATAATTTTACTTTTTTTCTTATTGACGTTGACTTCTTTCTTTTTTTTTTCTCTCGCTTTTTTTTTACCCGATTCATAACTGATTCATTTGAAAGTCCCTTTTACACTAAGTCGGGGACAAGCATTGACCCAGTTTAGCAGGCACATATTCAAATAGTCGACCGTTTACTATTGTCGACATCCTACTTTTTTATGGGATATTTGCTTTTCACTGGAAGTCCATTTAAATTTTATATTACCGTTTCAGAACAATAATAATAATAATAATAATAATAATAATAATAATAATAATAATAATAAATTTGAAAAACTGTCAAAATATAAAGACCTGGAAATTGAAATAGAAAAAATGTGGAAATTGAAAACAAGAGTTGTGCCAGTGATAGTAGGTGCACTTGGAATGATAAAAAATGGAACAAAACAACACATTGAAAGAATCCCTGGAAACCCCAGCTTAAGAGATATACAAAAAATTGTTTTATTAAGTACAGCCCACACACTAAGGAAAACGTTATCTATGTAATGCTGGGGATGATAGGGAAGATAGAAAAACATGAAATGGAGTCATAACAACACGCCACTACCTGCCTTAGGTCTCCCCGCAGACTTGGTTGGTAGTGAGACCAAAGCAGAAATCGAAATATGATGAAAAATGACATAATAATAATAATAATATATTATGCCAAGATTTTTCGTCTAAATATAAAATTCGGCATGTAAGAGAGGCCTAATATCTGAACCGGAAAATATGCAACTTTTTCGAGAAGGAAACTGCAAAAAACATTACATTACCCAGACCCAGTCACAGATATAGGACCTGTTAGAATTTTATGTGACTTTACCATACACAGCAACAGAACTACTCGCCCAGACATCGTGATCAAAGACCACAAGAACGGAATGGGCTTTTTTATTGACATGACAATTCCCGCAGATTTTACTTTTCTTTGAAAATCTTTTTTAAAAAATCTATCAAAATACAAGGATCTTAAAGTAGAAATCTCTAAATGAGACACACACGGAAAACAATAATACCAGTTGTAGTTGGAGTACTCGGATTATTATTTCTAATAGGTTCTAATAGATTCATTGAATGGGTTCCTGGTAAACCATGCCTTAAAGAAATCAAAAAATGTACTCAAAATTACAGCTCACACATTACGAAGGCCTTTAACTATGTAAAATGGGTGTGATTTTAGGATTTTTATGTTGTTTTATGTGTACAGTACTGTGCAAAAGTATGAGGACAATAACTATTTTATCTTTGATGAGGCATATTGACAGAAAATAAACAATTTAATTAAAGTAATTTTATTTGATTTACTCAACAAATGCTTCAACAAGAAAAAAATACTTGTTACAAAATAAATTTGATATTTAATATAATAGCCTTTTGCTTTGATCACAGCCTTCATTCTGTCAGGTATTGACATCACAAACTTCTTCAGTGTATTTAATGGTATCTCCTGCCAAGCAGCTTGTATTTGTTCCCAAAGTGTGTCTTGGGAAGTAACATTAGATTTATCATTTTTTTCTTATCCAAAATATCCCACAGATGTTCAATAGAGTAATTTCAAAATAACTTGTTTAATAGAAAGTAATAAAAATTAAATATAGCTTCTTTTTAATACATTTCTTTTACACCTAGTTTTAAATAATCAATATTTATTAGCAATTTACTTGGCTTTTCACCCAGTATTTGAATTTCAGTGAGGATTTTTTTGTCCTAATACTTTTGCACACTACGGGTAGTGTGCAAAAATGTTAAAAGACAGGGGTGATTTTAAATTTTATTTTGATACCTCATAAAAGATAAAATAGTTCTTGTACCAAACTACTGAGCAGAAAATTTAGCTATGGATTCAATGTAGTCGTTCCACTTGAGTTCAGCTGAGAGATTTAGACCGAGGAGGCGCAGTGAAATTATATTTCTTCTTCAAATTATATTTTTAAAATATTTTTCAAGTATAAATATATAAAAATATACAAAACATTATAACTTACTTTTTTTTTTAAATGATTTTTTAAAATCATTTCACTCCTAGCAAGGCAGAACAGCCACTGATGTGCAGGATGCTACAGAAGAGGTGAGATGAGAAAGAGGAAAAAGTTACAGGGGAGTCAGAGAATGAGTAACAGCAGGACGAGAATACAGGCGTGAAGAGGGATGCATGAGAGTGGAGTAGAAAGGAAGAAGAAAATGACACAAGGGTTGTCATGGTAAGGTTATGAGTCAAGAAGATTTAACAGACCTCAAGTGGAACGACTATATAGAATCCATATCTAAATCCGCTGCTTATAAAGTCAGTTCTCTATGTAAGGCCAGGAAGTTTTTCACGTCTGAAACAATCCTGCACATATATAAATCTACCATCCACCCGTGCATTGAATATTACTGCCATATCTGGTCAGGTGCTCCTGCTATCCACCTAGATGTCCTTGACAAAATCCATTGAAGAATCTGTAATGTGATCGATCCCGACTTGTCAGCTCGGATACAGTCACTTTCTTACCGGCGCAATGTGGCTTCCCTGTGTCTCTTCTAAAAATACTTTCACGGCTTCTGCTCTGATGAACTTAGCTCACTGGTATCCCTTATATATGAATTTACTCTAGCCACAAGATTAACAACTAGGTTCCACCCTTTTACTGTGAAACCAATAAATTGTAAACACAAATTCTACTCCATCAGCTTCATTTCTCGCACTTCTCGCCTATGGAATTCCCTTCCATTTACTTGCTTTCCAACAGCTACAATTTCCAAGAATTTAAATGTAAAGTCAATAGCCATCTCCTATCTCCCTAACCTGCATCCTCTCTCTCGCTCTCTCTCTCTCTCTCTCTCTCTCTCTCATGCTCATTTCTTCGTTCACTCCACTCTCATCAGTATTTTCATCATTCTCTTACCCACTTCCTGACATCCCCTATAACCTGTCACTCTTTCTCATAACTTTCCTCCTATGTAACCCCCTGCAAAACAGTGGCAGTAAACTGCCTTGCTTGGGGCGATATGATTATAAAAAAATATTTCTATACTATTATAATGTGTATATAAAGTGGAGGATCAATTCTACATTACAATCAATGTATAAACTGACCCCTCACTTTATGGCCACATTGATCCTTCTCTTACCCACTTCTTGACACCCCCTATAACCTGTCACTCTTTCTCATAACTTTCCTCCTGTGCAACCCCCTGCAAAACAGTGGCAGTAAATTTCATAAGAATTCCACTGAGCTGTTTGATTAATTCCTCTTAGTCACTAATAAACTAACAGAAAATTCCAAGTAATTAAACTTATTTATAAATGGAACTTTGTCTGTGTGTGTGTGTGTGTGTGTGTGTGTGTCCGTTACCTATAGATTCCAAAACGGCTGAACCGATTTTCTTGAAAATTTACGCAGTTGTACTATAAGCGTCTGATTTTCTGCACTATTGTAAGAACTGCAACCTTGAAACTTCTGAATATCGTTTCTTATGTCTTTGTCTATGAGTGTATCAAATTTGATTAAAATCGGACCACTCCTTCTATAACCCGATTTTTTTAATTATCGATATTTATCGAGGGTACCTCGACACAAAACCTAGTTAAGATCACTCGCAGACGCTTATAGTACAACTGTGTAAATTTTCAAGAAAATCGGTTCAGCCGTTTCGGAGTCTATAGGTAACGGGGACACACATACACAAGCTTTCATTTATAAATAAGTTTAGATAATCCGCATTACACAACACCAAGTTTCTCAAAATCCATCATCCATGAACACTTAGTGAAGCTTGGGTACTCAAATCGCGACGATATTTGTGTACCACATGATCTGATTGAAAAGAATCTTTTGGATTGCATCTCTATCTGTGATTTGCTATATAAACGCCTTGCGGTACAGTGGATATCGACTCGGAACGACAAACCGGGAAGCCGAGTTCGAATTCCAGTTGAATTCCTTCCATTCACTTATGCGCAAATATCCTTGGGAAAGCTATTAATCCGTATCTTCCCTCCAGTTATAGATTAAATAATAGGACAGATTGGGTTCTATTGCCTTGGCTGGCAACCAGTCTACCGCAAGAAGTAATAGCAACCTACTGCAGGATAATCTTCTGCCCAGTCAGTCATGTCTTTCATGAGACATGATCGCCTAAAGCGTGTATCACGTATAGCACTTAACTGAATATAATAGTTGGAAACATGATTAAGTCTTATACTGGGCATAAAGTGAGGGATCGGTTTTTTATTGTTATAAAGTAATAAACTGATCCCCCACTGATTACTACTTAATAATATAATAAATTCCCCCCCCCTCTAGCTATGAGTCAAATAATAGGACAGATTTGGTTATATTGCCTTGGCTGGCAACCAGTTTACCGCACAAAGTAATGGCAACCTACTACGGAATAATCTTCTGCCTAGTCAGTCATGTCTCTTTCGAGACATGATCGCCCAAAAAGTGTATCACGTATGGCACTTAACTGACTGAGAAGAAATAGATTGTTTACAACAATGTTCAGCGACAAAAATTCTGGGGTAAGCGACATGAGCTAACTTTCGTCTCCCCAAAAGCAGGTCTTCATCCCACGAAAGTCATCCTGATCCTCTGGTAGGATTGGAAATGAATCCTGTATTTTGAGCTTCTGTCAAGTAACCGGCTAATTGATTCAAAAATGTATCGTTCGCAACTAGACGAATTAATAAGCAGCAATTCAAGAAAAATGCTCAGAATTGATGAACAGGAAAGATGTTGTTTCCATCAGGATAGTGCCAGACCTTACGTTTCTTTGGCGACCCGGCAAAAATTGTTGCACCTTGGCTTGGATGTGTTACCCCACCTACCATATTCACCAGACATTGCTCCTTGGGACTTTTATTTATTCAGGTCTTTGCAAAATAATCTAAATGGAAAAATAATTTGTATGACATAAAAATACATCTTAACCCTCTAGGGCCATTCGTATCATATTTGATACAGCATTTCCCTATAAGGAAACATTTGGTATTTCCCTATAAGGAAACATTTGGTATTCATTGACTGAGCAGTCAGTACTGCTTTCATTTGAAATTTATAAAATATTTCTCTTAAAAAATTTTTCAGGAAAATATTTCTTTCAAGGCTTGTTTTCATACTGTATCAAATATGATACGAATGGCCCTAGAGGGTTAATAATATAATATGATTAAGGCTTCTACTTGTCATAAAGTGGGGGATCAGTTCTATATTGTTATGAAGTAATAAACAGATCCCCCACTAATTACTACTTAACCCTCTAGGGCCATTCGTATCATATTTGATACAGTATTTCCCTATAAGGAAACATTTGGTATTTCCCTATAAGGAAACATTTGGTATTCATTGACTGAGCAATCAGTATTGCTTTCATTTGAAATTTATAAAATATTTCTCTTAAAAAATTTTTCAGGAAAATATTTCTTTCGAGGCTTGTTTTCATACTGTATCAAATATGATACGAATGGCCCTAGAGGGTTAATAATATAATATGATTAAGGCTTCTACTTGTCATAAAGTGGGGGATCAGTTCTATATCGTTATGAAGTAATAAACAGATCCCCCACTAATATGATACGAATGGCCCTAGAGGGTTAATGGGAAGACGGAATCCTTATGTTGAAAGGAAAAAAGGAAAAGGTTGTGCAACAAAATGGTTCACATGTTGTTGAATAAATATTTAATAGCATAATTATGTTTTGTGTTTGAAATTCCTTTAAAAATTGGCATGAACTTTCCGAACAATACAATGCATGTATATATTCAGGCAATTAATGATAAACTATCATATAATAATTCTGCTTGTTCCTTCCTTAGTTACTTAGTTACTTAATTCCTCCGTCCGTTACGCCACTGAAGAAAGATAACACACTGCCCGTCCGACACGCGTCCGATCACGCCCGGCCGGGTGGTCGTCGACTAGGCATCTAATCACGGTAACGTGTGATCTCATCGACACTTGGCCCACAACGAACGACGTTGCCCGGGTGCTACGTAGCCGGCTGCTGCTGAGCGTCCATCCACGTCGGCGGCGCGCGACTGTCGGCTCGGCTAGGCTAGGCTCGGCGTGTGACTTGCGTCCGAGCGCGCCAACGTGTGCTACACCTCCTTCCCAGCTGCTAGAATCGCTCTAATTCGTGTAACATCCTTTGCTTTTTTTTCTGCTCACTCCAACCAAATGGCTTTCGTTGGATGGGCGAGCCGAAGAAAACGACAATGCAACACTTCAGCTGCACTCTGCAGTCGGGATTTATTCGAATGTTCGCCACTTTGTGCGAAATACGCCGACACCCAACCACGGCTGGTCGAGAGACTCGCGCCTGCCGGTGCCACGTCATCATCGTCGTCGTCGTCGTTAATGATAAACTATCATAGAATAATTCTGCTTGTTCCTTCCTTAGTTACTTAGTTCCTCCGCCCGTTACGCCACTGAAGAAAGATAACACACTTACTCTCTACACGAGCTTTTCCTTCCCCTCTATCTTTTTATAAATGCTACTCTCCTCAGCCTTTCTCTCACCTTTGCCAAACGTAAGGGTAGTAAAGAGTGAGAGAGTAGGAGGAGAGAGCCTATAGTATTACTGTAGCAGTAGCAGTTTAAGCTGATGGTTGTAGTAGTAATTGTGTGTGTGTATATGTTTGTACTGTAGAATATAGTAAAAATAGGTAGGTTTCTTGTCGTATCCCGAAACCTAATAACGAAATTTTTGGCCTGTACACGCTTGGCTATTACTCAGTTGGTCTTTTCTGTTTACAATGGACACAGGAGCCATGATTTTTCAGATGTGAAAAAAACATTTTCTCTTTCAAAATCTCTCACAAAATAGCGTATAGTATTTTGATTACGGTCTGTGCATACGCCGTTTAATATAATACAAACTAGCTTCTATGGACATTACTTTTATAGATATTTTAATAAAATTATACTCTGTGTTATCGTTATTTTATTATCCAAATGCCTTTATATTTGAAGACGTTGCTATCATTTGTAGTATGAAAAAGTAAATTTTTTCCAGGAAATCATAATTATCCTTCCGTGGAAATCCCACGGGTTCCGCCAATACTTATTAATGAATTAAGAATTTCTTCACACAAAAAAAGTTATGTAATAATATTTTTTTCATTTTATTTTCCTCTTCCATCATCAACATTTCCACAATTTAAACGAGTCTTCAGGATTGAAAATAGAACTGGGACCCAAGTTCACACCGGAACTCACATATGCGATCCATTGCTGGGGAAATGGTCGACTCATTTTACATCTTCAGGAAGTACCTGATTTCTATCAAGCATTATTTTTACAAGAGTCAGATGTTACCAAAAACAGAGCATCGCTGCCATTACTCAATCCTCAATGTCCTGTCTTGAAAGAGTTAAATATTGTTTCTATATACTGGGGGGTCCAGAAATAGGCGGATAGTAAATGTTAAAACTAATTTTGAGATTGCATATCTAAACTTATTTATAAACGGAACTTTGTCTCTGTGTGTATGTGTGTGTCTCTGTGTGTGTATGTCTCTGTGTGTGTGTGTGTCCCCGTTACCTATAGACTCCGAAACGGCTGAATCGATTTTCTTGAAAATTTACACAGTTGTACTATAAGCGTCTGCGAGTGCTCTTAGCTAGGTTTTGTGTCGAGGTACCCTCGATAAATATCGATAATAAAAAAAATCGGGTTATAGAAGGAGTGGTCCGATTTTAATCAAATTTGATATACTCATAGACAAAGACATAAGAAACGATATTCAGAAGTTTCCAGGTTGCAGTTCTTACAATAGTGCAGAAAATCGATAATATATATATATCGAGGCAGCAAGTAATTTTCTAAACATATGCTGTTAAATATAAGAGACAATGAATGTCTATTATGTTTAATCATGAGCCGTTCTAAACGTCGTATTTTTGCATTAATTTCAGTTGAAAATAAAGACAAAAATTCTCCAACATTTGGATAATTTTTTATTGGTTTTCTTCTAAGCTTTCGGCTCACATGAGCCATCTTCAGAGAGGTTGTTTAAACTGAAATATTATAAAATCCACCATCACCGACGATTTTATTTTGTGTTGACATAAAACTCCGCTTGGCAACGGCAATAGTTACCAAAAATAATAAACGCAGTTCTTAAATTTGCGATGCGGTTTTATGACGTCACACCGCGTGATAGCACGAAATGACAACAAACAAATGTTCTTTGAGAAAATGCATGCAGTTTTGTAGTTAAAATTTTTCGTAGAGAAATGTAGGTATTAAAAATGTCTGCAGAAATTTAGAGTTCATGTTTGTGTAGTAGCGGAATGTAAATCTGTTTAATAGGTCGCGACAGGTTGAGAGAGAGAGAGAGAGAGAGAGAGAGAGATAGAGAGAGAGAGAGAGAGAGAGAGAGAGAAGACAAAATAAAGGAGTGGTACTTAACGTGTTCATTTGGTTGTTGCTGTTGTTCTCTTTAGCAGCGTGGTGTGAAAATGAAGAAAAGAACGCTGGAAGAAGAAGTCGAATGAAACTGTGGCGTGCCCTACGTTCGGGTTGGCGTGGAGTGAAAAAGAAGAAAAGAAAATTGGCAGTGAGGACGAATTAGTTTAAAGTTTCCTCTTTACATGGTGAAATGCAGTCAGCTATTGCTTCCCTCTGAAGGGCTGCCTTTGACAGGTTAGCGTCGTGGTTGAAATAGTCAAGCTTCTCATGATGCCGGCTCCAGCGAAGCTTTTTACAGCTAAGTGTGACAATACGTCATATATAAATTTGCTGTTTTTAATCCAATCAGGATTCAGAATTTGCTTTTCGCACTGACTTGTGAATTTTTCTTAGTTTTTTTTTTTTTTTTTTTTTTTTTTGCGGGTGTGCAATTTTACTCTGGGTTTTTCTCAAATGTTGTAATCGTTTGATTCCGATTTTATTTTGTGTTTTTGAAGGATGATATCGGCTTTGTATCCTGTATCCTTTTATCCTTACGTAAAGAATAGAAAAAAGTTGGCTGCTTTTAAAAAATATTTATTAAGAGAAAAAGGAAAATTCAGACTCCACCCATCAATGAGAATATATTTGTGTGTGTATACTCACAAATTTATTCTCATTGATAAAAATAATCCGATAAAAAATTTCACAAGCGTATTTCCATAATTTAATGTCAACGAAATGAGGAAAAAAATAAAATTATAATGTTGCGCATGCGTGTTTGGTCCTTATTCTGCACTCCCGACAAAACGCTTTCTGTGTTTATACGTAAATGATTTTAGCATCTGTCTATATAGGTACCGAGGGAGGGCAGTGGGTAAGGTTGGTAATAAATAATTGGGAAGTAGTAGTTATTTTCTCTAAGACGTTCAACAGACTCTGTAAGCTTTGATAATTCCAAAACTGAGATAAGCGGAGCTGACACAATCTAACCGTTACCTTCTATGCCCTCACGAGAGTTGTGTATTTTTCAAACTTTTACTTAGATAAATAGAAATTAAAAAGAAAACAATGAAGTATAAGAAAATATACGGATGTGCGTTGTGGTGCAGTGGATATCGGCTCGGAACGAGAGATCGGAGAGACGAGTTCGAATTCCAGTTGCATTCGTTGTATTCATTTACGCGCCTATACTTTGGTAAGTTATTAATCCGTGGCTTTCCTCAACAGCTACGGGTTAAATAGTAGGGTTCTATAAACTTGGTATGGTACCCGTGCCGTGCTTAGCAACATCGCCCCCCACCCCACCCCGCAGAATGCAACTTGAGCCTCCCCAAACATACTGAACCTACAATAAATGGTACTTTAAACAAAATAACATAATCTCGGAACCCAGATATTCCGTGATCACACACAAAAAAAAAAACAACAACAAAAGAAATCGAGGAATTTTGAAGCTATACTTTACGAACGTTTTCACAACTTTTAACTACTTTTTATGTATGCTGAAACAGATATCTTTAAACTATTTCTCTCTCAAGTTCAATTTTTTTTAATTACAAATGATTTGCGGCCTCATCAGGGCCGGAAGGCTTCTATCACAGATTATATATATATATATATATAATGATTTGTTTGAACATTGTTTTTGATCGATACTCATATTTAAGTAGATATTCTGTTTTTAATTAAACAGTATTATATATTTATATCTACTGGCCTGATTATTTACGATAAATTTTTATTACGAAAATGTGTGTCATTCGACAGAATTCGAACCTGCGACCCCTATCCACAGAAGGAAAGCTACCATTTACCATTTTGGTAATGTCTTTAGACCTCTCGACCACGAATGACCTCCAGTCTAAACGAGATTTTAATCAAGCCTATATAACACAATTTTCAATTCCTCGCAAACCATATTTGCTCTGAAATGTATCGTAATGTCAACAAATGTAAACGTTACGGAAATTAACGAAGATTAACGAAACTTGGTTATAAACAACCGACAATTTTAAATGATTTGTTTGAATCAAAATTATTTGATCTGACAATGTCTAAGATATTACCAGATCAAATTGCAGCTCCCCCTATGTGGATAGGGGTCTCAGGTTCGAATCCTGCCAAATACAGAGAGGGACGGGTTGATAGCTGTCTATTTCAACATACAAGTTAGATAATAATTTTCAACTTAATCATAATAATTATTTAGTTATTTTTTTTATTACAATAGATCTTGCAGCTTCTCAGAGTCTTACGGCCCCTAGGGAACTTGCGCCTCTCTCCCGCAATTGCGGGGTCTGCGGGGCTCTAAGTACGGCCCTGTATGGCACTTAACTGATACAAATGCTCGCTTATGAAAATAAGATATGATAGATTTGACTGTTAGTTAAACACTTTTGGGTGTTTTTTTTTTAATCATTTCACACCAAGCAAGGCATTCCATTGCCACTATTGCGCTTGGGGCTACATAGAGGAAGGTAAAGAGAAAGAGTGGTTAGATATAGGAAATGTCAGAAGGGGGGTGATAGATGGGTATGGATACGGAGGCTGGGGGTTGGGTGGATGGGAAGAGTGTTTGAAAGAATGGATGGAGGTTAGTTTGTTAGGAGGTGTCTATTGACCTTACATTTAAACTCCTGGAGATTGTAGCCTTCGGGGAAGCAGTCATGTGAAAGGGAATTCCACAGTCGGGAGGTGCGACAAAAGAAACTGTTGGAGTAGAAGTTGGAATTTCATTTTATCGGTTTCACTGTGAAAGGGTGGTATCTAGTTGCTAATCTAGTATCTCGTGCAAATTTGTACCTAAGGGGCACCAGTGATCTAAGTTCATCGAAGCAGAAGCCGTGAAAGTATTTATAGAAAAGAACACAGGGAAGCCACGTCGCGCCGGTGAGAGAGAGACTGCAGGCGGTCTGCCAAGTCGATATCGATCACATTACAGACCCTCCGGTGTACCTTGTCGAGAAGCCCGAGGAGAATAGCAGGGGCACCCGACCAGATATGGCAGCAGTATTCAATGCACGGGCGAATGGTAGATTTATATATGTGAAGGATAGATTCAGACGGAAAAAAACTTCCGGGCCCTACACAGAGAACCGACTTTCATAGCAGCGGATTTAGCAATGGATTCGATATAGTCATTCCATTTGAGGTCCGCTGAAAGTGTGAGACCAAGGAGGCGTAGTGTTTTACTCTCTGAGAGGCAAGCCTGGTCCATACTAATGCGGGTAGGTGCAATTTTCTATGATGGTTAATTGATAGTAGCTTCGTTTTAGAAGCATTAAAATTTACGAGTCATTTCTTACCCCAGTCCACTACGGATTGAAGGTCCTTTTCAAGCTTGGCTGCAAGGTTAGCTTTGTCGCCCACACCAGATTTTTGATCGAGGCGAGTGTAAACTGTGGTGTCATCGGTGTACATACCTACTTGGGATCTTATGGTATCAGGGAGATCATTAATGTATATCAGAAAGAGCGTAGGAACCAGGATAGAGCCCTGAGGGACACACGCGCTCGTATGGTAGTTCTGGGAGGCATGTCCGTTTAATGCCACCTTCAATGTGCGGTTAGAGAAGGATGACTGGATTAGTTCAAACAAATGTCCAGTTATACCATAGCTCCGCAGTTTGCATAGAAGGCCAGCATGCCAAACTCTGTCGAATGCTTTAGAGATATCCAAGGCAACGGTTCGGGCTTCACCAGTCCTGTCGAGTGCCTGGTATATATACTCGGTGATGGTCGTTAACATATCAGCAGTAGACCTGGTGAAGCGGAAACCATACTGCTTGTCCGAGAGGAGCCTGTGTGCTGTGAGATGCTGAACCACCTCGGCGTTGATAACGGCCTCGAACACTTTGCCAAAGATCGGAAGAAGGCGATACAATATTACGATGTTCCAAGCAGAAGTTCGAAAAATAATCTATTTGTATGACTTATATCTAAAAATGTTTGAACTTGTAATTTTAATATTAACTGTAGGAGGATTTTTTTCCCACTATTCGATGTTTCAGAATGTTTTTCGTTAGAGATAAGACAAACCTGATACATAAAAAATACCTGACACTCGTTGAATCATCTTCATTACACAGGAAATTCTGCGTATCTCTTTCATTTTTATCCCTGACGAAATTATTAAAAAAAAAAAAAGAAAGAAAAATAAAAAAAGCGGCATAAATGTATTTTTTATAAAAAAAACAAGAACAAAAAAACAAACAAATGTGAACTGCAAACAACCAATCACAGCAAACCTGTGTGGGTAGTGAGACGTTGATTGGTTGTTTCTAAGCTCTAGATTTTCGACTATCCTTGTTACCTGGGCAAAAATATCTATTTCCCACGCCTCTCTCTCTCTCTCTCTCCGTGTCTCTCTCTCTCTCTCCGTGTCTCTCTCTTCTCTCTCTCTTTCTCTCTCTATCTCTCTATCTATCTATGTCAAACCCCTCTCTCTTTACCTACCTACCTATCTACCTACCTACCTACCTACCCACCTACCTACCGATAGATAGATAGATAGATAGATAGATAGATAGATAGATAGATATGAACAGACTGAGATAGATAGATAGATAGATAGATAGATAGATAGATAGATAGATAAAGATAGATAGATAGATAGATAGATAGATAGATAGATAGATAGATAGATAGATATGAGATGAGATAGATAGATAGATAGATAGATAGATAGATAGATAGATAGATAGATAGATAGATAGATAGATAAGGAACCGAATTAGATAGATAGATAGATAGATAGATAGATAGATAGATAGATAGATAGATAGATAGATAGATAGATAGATAGATAGATAGATAGATAGATAGATAGATAGATAGATAGATAGATAGATAATTTTTAAGTCGGTAAACGGAGAGGATAATCCAAAATGATCTATTTAATATAAAATATTTATCAACAAAGATGAAGGGAAAACTTAAAGCAGCTGAAATGTGGTTCCACAGAAGGATGCTGTGAATATCATGGATCCAGCATGTGAGCAATGACGAGGTTTTGAAAACGATGAAAACAAAAAGGAAATTAATATTGAGCATCAGGAAGAGACAACTAAAGTTCCTGGGACATGCAATGAGGAAGGAGGGCTTGGAGAACCTGATACTAACAGGCCAAATAGAGGGAAAAAGTGACAGAGGAAGGCAGC
The DNA here is from genome assembly GCA_037127315.1 of Ascarosepion bandense. NCBI lineage: Eukaryota > Metazoa > Mollusca > Cephalopoda > Sepiida > Sepiidae > Ascarosepion > Ascarosepion bandense. The sequence goes on from JBBBDQ010001521.1 coordinate 2,858,692, forward strand.
AGATAACACATTTAAAAGGCCTGAGCAGGTGGATGACAGAACGGCGGCTGAGATACGTTACAGGAGAAAGAGTGCTAAGAGTCACCAGGGGTAAGGAGACGTGGAAGGCCATGATCGCCTACGTCCTGAAGGGACAAGGTACATAAAAGAAGAATTAAGAGATAGAACTGTACAGATGGCTCACTGAATATTATCTAGTGGAATATGATATACATAAAAGACAGAGGCAATCTTGTGATCTGAAGAGTAGGATATATTCGCCTGTCAAAATAATAGTTTATAACCACTTTAGATGATGCGTTCAATTTTCCTTTATATATATACTAGCAGCCGGCGTTGCTCGGGCGTAATGAAAGATTTAAAACTAATCCATGGTCCCGGAGATCAGACTCTTTGAACGTTGGCACGAAAGACTAAAAAGCAATAGTTGTTTCCAGTTAAAGCGAAACCGTAGACTGAAAGAAAAATAAATGGATGTAAGTCAAATTTTGATTTCCTGGTATCGATATCAAATAAGTTTTTTTCTTCGTAAACTGAATTTTGAAGGCTAAATAAGTCCTCTGAGTAAATGGTATCATGGTTGAGTCTAAGAACTACAATGATACGTACTTAGAGCCAAACCCGAAGCAAAAACTAAAATAAAAGGGCTGAAAAAAATACAGACATACAGGCAGATAAATAGACACACACAAACATATATATTATCGATTTTCTGCACTATTGTAAGAACTGCAACCTTGAAACTTCTGAATATCGTTTCTTATGTCTTTGTCTATGGGTGTATCAAATTTGATTAAAATCGGACCACTCCTTCTATAACCAGATTTTTTCGATTATCGATTTTCGATATTTATCGGGGGTACCTCGACACAAAACCTAGCTAAGAACACTCGCAGACGTTTATAGTACAACTGTGTAGATTTTCAAGAAAATCGGTTTAGCCGTTTCGGAGTCTATAGGTAACGGACACACACACACGGACACACACACACACACATACACACACACACACACACACACACACACACACACACACACACAAAGTTCTATTCATTTAATAAGTTTAAGTAAACGTGCTGATTTTTGTGAATACGAATGTCCAGACACGACATTATCAGAAAATAACAGCAGTAACTATCGTAAAGTTAAAATTTGTTGGAAATTTTCTCACATTTTCTGAAGAAGCGTTTTTGTAAGACTACAAATCCAAAATACCTAAAATTCATTAAAATATTAGATTGCTCCGAATATTCAGTCACTTTCTCACCGACATGATGTGGCTTCCCTGTGTCTTTTCTGCAAATATTTTCATGACAACTATTTTGATGGTTTTTTTCCCCTGGTGCCACGACCACATGAATTCAAGCGTGCTACTAGACTGACATCTAGATCCCACACATTTGCAGCTGAAATAGTTAGATGTAATCCCCTCTTCTACTATAATAGTTTCTTTTATCGCACTGTCCGCCTGTGGAACCCCCTTCCCTTTACTTGCTTCTCTGATAGCTACATTCTCCAAAAATTTAAATGCAACGTCAGTTGCTATCTTATATCTCCTTGAATGCCGTCCATTTTTTTTATCCTTTCTTGATACTCCCTGGTATCCTGTCTCTTCTTTCACTGTAATACCCTGCGCACGAGTGGCACTTTCGCCTTGCTTGGGGTGAAATGATTAAAAGAAATCTTTCTTAAAATGTTAAGATTACTGGGTGCTTGAAAATGATATGATAAAAGATGTTCACGTTTTATTCGTCAAGTACGCAAATATCCTTGGGAAAGGTATTAATCCATCTCTTCCCTCCAGTTATGGGTTAAATAACAGGACATATTATCTTCTATAGACTTGGTTGGCAACCAGTCTACCACAGAAAGTAATGGCAACCTAGTGCGGGATAATCTTCTACCCAGTCAGTCATGTCTCTTTCAGTTGGAAACATGATTAAGGCTTCTACTGGCCATAAAGTGAGGGATCGGTTTTCTATCGTTATAAATTGTTCCCCCATTAATTACTACTTAATAATATAATACATTTCTTCACCCTCTAGCTATGAGTCAAATAATAGGACAGAATGGGTTCTATAGCCTTGGCTGGCAACCATTCTACTGCAGAAAGTGATGGCAGCCTACTGCGGGAAAATCTTCTGCCCAGTCAGTCATGTCTCTTTCGAGACATGATCGCCCAAAGTGTGTATCACGTATGGCACTTAACTGACTGAATGAATCGCTTCTCCCTTCACAAAAATTTTGAAACATAAATTGAGCGAGAAAATTGTCAACACATCATATGTGTTAACCCTCTAGGGCCATTCGTATCATATTTGATACAGTATGAAAACAAGCCTTGAAAGAAATATTTTCCTGAAAAATTTTTTAAGAGAAATATTTTATAAATTTCAAATGAAAGCAGTACTGACTGCTCAGTCAATGAATACCAAATGTTTCCTTATAGGGAAATACCAAATGTTTCCTTATAGGGAAATACTGTATCAAATATGATACGAATGGCCCTAGAGGATTAAGTAGTAATTAGTGGGGGATCTGTTTATTACTTCATAACAATATAGAACTGATCCCCCACTTTATGACAAGTAGAAGCCTTAATCATATTATATTATTAACCCTCTAGGGCCATTCGTATCATATTTGATACAGTATGAAAACAAGCCTTGAAAGAAATATTTTCATGAAAAATGTTTTAAGAGAAATATTTTATAAATTTCAAATGAAAGCAGTACTGACTGCTCAGTCAATGAATACCAAATGTTTCCTTATCGGGAAATACTGTATCAAATATGATACGAATGGCCCTAGAGGGTTAAAAATACTTTTCTGCGATATTTTGAAATATAAGTAATATTTAATTAAAATCCGATTAATTAGATTTTAAGAAAACTACAAGACCTCCTACAGAAGGTAGCTGAGGAGAGTGATAAGAAAGGACTACAAATAAACTGCAAGAAAACCGAATGCATGGTCATCAGTAAAAAGGGAAGCCCAATATGCCAAATACAGGTGGGGGATACTAGAACCAAGCAGGTACAAACATTTCAATACCTGGGAAGTGTTATAACAGAAAACGGAAAGTGCAGCACAGAGATCCGAAGATGAATTGTCATGGCGAAGGAAGCATTCCAGAAGTTGTGTAAGGTATTAAGAAACAGGCCAATTTCGCTAGACACAAGGAATAGAGTACTGGGTTGCTATGTGTTGTCAGTTTTTCAATATGGCAGTGATGCTAGACAATGAAAAACTTAAAGCAACTGAAATGTGGTTCTACAGAAGGATGCTGCGAATATCATGGATCGAGCATGTGAGCAATGATGAGGTTTTGGAAAGGATGGAAAATTGATACTGGGCATTAAGAAGAGACAGCTGAAGTTCTTGGGACATGCGACAAGGAAGGAGGGCTTGGAAAACCTGATACTAACAGGCCAGATAGAGGGGAAAAGAGACAGGGGAAAGCAGCGGATAACATATTTGAAGGACCTCATCAGGTGGATGACGGAACGAGGGTTGCATGGTGTAACAGGCGAAGGCGTGCTAAGAACCACCAGGGATAGGGAGACGTGGAAGGCCATGATCGCCAACGTCCTGAAGGGACAGAGCACATAGAAGAAGTTTAAATGTACCTATGGTACGTAGATCTTTTGAATTTAAGTACTAGGTTCGCGTCCAAACTCATCATTAATCCATCTCTTTTCCCCCATCTATGGGTTGAATTACAGAACAGATTAGATTATATAGCTTTGGTTATCAACCAGTCCACGGCAGAAAGTAATGGCAACCTACTTCGGGAAAATCTTCTGCCCATTCAGTCATGTCTCAAAAGAGACATGATCGCTCAATAATGTATCACGTATGGTACTTAACTAACTGATCTAGATAAAAAGACTGAATAGCAGGACAGATTTGTTTCTATAGCCTTGATTGGCAACCAGTCTACAGCAAAAAGAAATGGCAACCTACTGCGAGTAAATCTTCTGCTCAGTCAGTCATGTATCAAAAGAGACATAATCGCCCAAGTGTGTATCACATATGGCACTTAACTGACTGGCTGGCTAGATGTAGTCGTAATAACTATGCTAGTAGTTTCTTTTCTCGCGCTTCTCGCTTGTGGAACTCCCTTCCGGCTCTATGCTTTCCAGACAACATTAATCTGAAAAAACTGAAACGTAATGTCCATCGCTATCCACAGTTCTCCTGATTACTCTTTTGTCCTAGCTTTTTAATAATGTTTCTGTTCTTAATTCTTCCACACCCAGTAAAGCCCATGTCTTAAAGGCTTTACAGTCTCGCCTTGGGTAACAACAATTAAAAACTCAGCTAATCTTCATCAAAAAATGATTTAGAAAAGTATATTTTATTTTTGAAATATTTTTTTTTAATTAAAGAGAATTAAGTTGTCTTGACAAAATTGTTAATATAGACGATTTTAGCTATTTTTAAAAACTCATTCGAATTCATTTCATTTCAGTTTAAATTACAGCAAAGTATTTTGCTTATTGTAAATATTAAATTTAAATTATTCAATTGATATTAAAACTAAAATAAAAACTTCAAGAAAAAAATGTCATTTTTAAGAACACGTTTTAAACCTCATGTCTCGATTCTCTTTGGAGTTACGTCCCATCTATCAGATTTGATGACTTTCAAGATTAATGTAAGTGGAGACATATATTTGAGTAGACGCCCAGTTTATTTATTAAACAGTATATTTATTTATTTTGGTCAACTGGAATGAATATTTTTCTTTAAAACGATTTCTTGAATATTCAGACAGGTAGATGAAAATAAATAAATACAGTATTTAATAAATAAACTAAACGACATAAATACAATATCCACTGAAAGTAAAGTTTAAACTGATAATATATATATATATATATATATATATTCGATAATGAATTGGAGCACTCTAGCTATTGGGCGTGTTTATACGGGCTAAAAAGCCTGCATTCTTCTACCGGGTGCTCGTGGCCTAGGGGTAGAATCGCCGACTGACGCCGATTCGGTCGGGTTTCAATCCTGGCTTAGAAAGCGACCGGAGCCTAAGCCGTACTTATGAGCTGTAATACAGCGGAACAGATCTCTCTGCGGATGCCTATAAAATTTATATATATATACACTAGCAGAATAGCCCGACGTTGCCTGGGTGAAATAAAAGCTTTAAAACTAATCCATGGTCCTGGAGCTCAGACTCTTTGGACGTTGGCACGAAAGACTAAAAAAAGCAATAGTTGTTTCCAGTTAAAGCGAAACCGTAGACTAAAAGAAAAATGAGTGGATGTAAGTCAAATTCTGATTTTCTGGTATCGATTTATATATGTATATATATTATCGATTTTCTGCACTATTGTAAGAACTGCACCTTGAAACTTCTGAATATCTTTTTTTATGTCTTTGTCTATGAGTTTATCAAATTTGATTAAAATCGGACCACTCCTTCAATCACCCGATTTTTTCGATTATCGATTTTCGACATTTATCGGAGGTACCGCGACACAAAACCTTGCTAAGAACACTCGCAGATGCTTATAGTACAACTGTGTAAGTTTTCAAGAAAATCGGTTCAGCCGTTTCGGAGTCTATAGGTAACGGATACACACACACAGACACCCACACAAAGTTCCATTTATAAATAAATTTATATATATATATATATATATATATATATATATATACATATATATATTAATCATCTCACCCCAAGTAAGGCATTCTACTACCACTGTTGCGCAGGGGGGTTCACAGGGGAAGTGATGAGAAAGGGGGGTTAGTTGTAAGAAATGTCAGGAGGAGGGTAATAGATGGATGAGAATCCATAGAATGGGGTTGGGGTAGATGGAAAAACAAGCTTGAGAGAATGGATGCGAGTTAGTGAGATAGAAGATGTCTATTGACCTTACATTTAAATTCCTGGAGATTGTAGCTGTCGGGGGAAACAAGTATATGCAAGGGAATTCCACAGGCGGGAAGTGCGTGAAAATAAGCTTTTAGAGTAGAAATTGAGGTTATATTTTATCGGTTTCACTCTAAAAGGATGGGACCTAGTTGCTAATCTAGTAGCTCGTGTAATATATATATATAGTGGTGACAGTCTATTTCATGCTTATTTGCATTCTTTATTTCCTGAAGAATGCATTTAAGCAAAATTCAGACTGTCACCTCTGGCGATCATGCCCCCCCCCCACATCTTCCGAGCTGCTGTAACTCTTAACTCTTGTCTTGGCATTTCTCTCAAACCCTGTGCTGCCATCCATTTGCTTAAGCTCATCAAGTATGTCACGCGTTGTTTGCCCGTTTCTCTTTCCCTCTACCCGTCCTATGAGCATCAGATTCTCCAACCCGTCTCTCCTCACTCTGTGTCCCAGAAACTTTAACTGTCTCCTCCTGGTGTTAAGTATAAGATTCCTTTTTGTTTCCATTCTCTCCAAAACCTCGGCGTTGCTCACATGTTCGGTCCAGGTAATCCTCAGCATCCTCCTGTAGAACCACATTTCTATTGCCTCAACTCCTTCGTTCATTTTATAAAAGATTGTCCAGCGAATGCTGAACAGATATCACATAATAGTCCAATACTTTTTTCTTTGTTTCCAACGAAATTTTTTCTGCTTTTTAATATTTTACTCAGCTTTTGGAATAGCATATTATAAAATTATATATATATATATATATATATATACTTACCTGACACTTTTTGTGGTGGGTGAGTATCCAAATCATCCCTCAGTTGTATCTCTGTCCGAGGACAGGCATACAATTGAGAAAAATTATACTGAGAGATACTCGGTCCTTGGAGAAACAGTGTCCGAAAACCGCACCACTCCATTGCTTCAAAGATGTGGACCGGTGCTCGTCACCGTGGCCAGCGCGACCGGCAGTTGCAGGGACTGGGTAATTTTTGTGCCTTGCCCGCTCCTACGCGTTCCGGCTCTCCTCAATAAACCTTGGTCTTGTGTCGCATCCACTTCCTAAGAGATGGAGGACAAAAATAAATCTATCTATCTCAGTATATGCATATCTATCTATCTATCTATCTATCTATCTATCTATAGATAGATAGATAGATAGATAGATAGATAGATAGATAGATGTATTAATTTCGTGTAAAATCTTTTGTACAATAAAGACGGAAGCTGATGATGGTTCGCCTGAAATAGGCGTATACTTCCGATTCACCATGAAATAACGTGTCTGCCTTTATTCTTATATTTTCTCTATATATATTTATATGCATATATATTTAGGGCTTACTTAGAGAGTTATCCTACCATTTTATGTACAGGATACTGTTTTGGATTATTCTATATCTACATCGCATGTTTATATATATATATATATATATATATATATATATATATATATATCCCCTCCTCTGAGTTTTATGTTCCTGGTTACCTTCCCCTTTTCAGGAAGGACTCCAATGTCCATATGCATGGGCTTGGTGTATATGTCAGCGAACACCTCCCCCAAGCTAGAGTGACATCTCTTGAATCCCTGGACCAGTCTTTCATGTGCTTCCGTCTCTCACTCCTAAGCTCAGTGAGCAATCTTTTCGTCCTCTACCGCTCCCCCTCCTCCTCTGACTGTTCAGTACTTGACACCATCTCTGACAATATCGACAAGGCCATTTCATCTCACCCATCTGCCCATATCTTCGTGTTTGATGACTTTAACGCCCACCACACTAAGTGGCTGGAAAACTCTGTCACCGACCCTGCTGGTGTCCACACCATTAATTTTTCAATCTCCTAATCCCTTACACAAGTGGTGGACTTCCCCACGCGTTTCTCCAATAGCCCTAACGGAAGGGACTCGCTACTAGACCTCTGCTTCACTTCCATCCCAAATTCTTGCACCACCAGACAGCTCTGCACTCTCGGAAATTCTGACCACGCCATAGTTTCTGTCAACATCTCGTTCCACTCCACCCCTACCCAAGAAACCCAAACCCAGACCAGCAGAATATCCTACTGCTATCAAAGAGCAGACTTCCTCTGCGACGTCCCCTGGAACAATGTTTTTATTCTTCCCGTTGAAGACTGTGCATCAGAGGTCTCCTCCTGGGTTAAGGCTGGCATCGATGCTTTCATCCCCGCCAAGAAATTTCAGCTTAAATCCCATTCGTCTCCCTGGTTCTCGCCCGCTTGCTCGGTCGCCATTGCCCACCGGAATCACTTCTTCCGGCTTTACCGTAGCCATGCGTAAGAACAAAACAGGCGCCTTTTCGCCTCAGCTCGTAATAAGTGCAAAAAGGTACTTAGCGAAGGTAAGATGCTGTTTGCTTCCAGAATGAAGCAACGCCATCCTCTAAGAACGGCGCCAAACACTACTGGCGCCTCTGTAAAAGCGTGCTTAACATGAGTAAGTCCTCAATACCCCCACTAATCAACGAGTTTGAGGTCCTCACCTCCTCAGCGGACAAGGCTGAATGCTTTTCCCGTAGATTCTCGACCAACTCGTGTCTGGATTCGTCTGGAGTCTAGACACTCGACTTCCCACCTAGAACAGAGGCCCAATTGAATGACGTCCACATCACGCCCTCACAAAGCGAGTGGTGGGGACGGAATCCCAATCATAGTCTTGAAGAAATGTGCCCCTGAACTCTCCTCTATACTTTCTAAGCTCTACAACCTCTGACTATCTTCCTCAAGCTTTCCTGCCTGTTGGAAGTCTTCTACTGTGGTTCCAATATTTAAGAACACTGGTGAACCCTCGGACCCCGCAAATTACCGCCCTATCAGCTTTCTTCCGATCTTTGGCAAAGTGTTCGAAGCCATTATCAAGGCCGAGGTCGTTCAACATCTCACAGCCCACAGGCTACTCTTGGACAAGCAATATGGTTTCCGCTTCACAAGGTCTACTGCTGATATGCTAACGACCATCACCGAGTATATATACCAGGCACTCGACAAGAATGGTGAAGCCCGAACCGTCGCCTTGGACATCTCTAAAGCGTTCGACAGAGTATGGCATGCCGGCTTTCTACGGAAACTGCGAAGCTACGGCATAACTGGACTTTTGTTGGACCTAATCCAGTCATTCCTCTCTAACCGCACTCTGAAGGTGGTATTAAACGGACATCCCTCTCAGAACTATCCTACAAACGCGGGTGTCCCCCAAGGCTCTATCCTAGGTCCTACGCTCTTTCTAATCTACATCAATGATCTCCCCGATGCCATAACATCCCAAGTAGGTATGTACGCCGATGACACCACAGTTTACTCTCGCCTCGATCAAAAATCTGGTGTTGTTGACAAGGCGAACCTCGCTGCCGAGCTTGAAAAGGACCTCCAATCCGTGGTAGATTGGGGTAAGAAATGGCTCGTAAAATTCAATTCTTCCAAAACGAAGCTGCTGTCAATTAACCACCACAGACAACCGCACCCCCCCCCCACATTAGCATGGAACAGGCTTGCCTCCCAGAGAGTAAATCACTACGCCTGCTTGGCCTGACACTCTCAGCGGACCCCAAGTGGAATGGCTACATCGAATCCATTGCTAAATCCGCTGCTATGAAAGTCGGCTCTCTGTGCAGGGCCCGGAAATTCTTTCCGCCTGAATCTATCCTGCACATATATAAATCTACCATCCGCCCGTGTATTGAATACTGCTGCAACATCTGGTCGGTTGCCCCTGCTATTCTCCTCGGGCTTCTTGACAAAATACACCGGAGAATCTGTAATGTAATCGATACCGACTTGGCTGACCGCCTGCGGTCACTCTCTCACCGGCTTGACGTGGCTTCCCTGTGCCTCTTCTATAACTACTTTCACGGCTTCTGTTCTGATGAACTTAAATCACTGGTACCCCCTATATGTGAATTTGCACGAGATACTAGATTAGCAACTAGGTCCCACCCTTTTACAGTGAAACCGATGAAACGTAACCTCAATTTCTACTCCAACAGCTTCTTTTCTCGCACTTCCCGCCTGTGGAATTCCCTTCCGTATGCTTGCTTCCCCGACGGCTACAATCTCCAGGAGTTTAAATGTAAGGTCAATAGACACCTCCTAACACACTAACTCGCACCCATTCTCTCAAACACTCTTCCTATGTACTTTCTTACTCGTCTATCACGCTTTTCTGACATTTCCTATACCCAATCGTTCTATGTAACCCCCTGCGCTATAGCTATAGTGGTAGTGGAATGACTTGCTTGGGGTGATATGATTATATATATATATATATATATATATATGATAATATACACGCTATAGAGTCTGCCTCCTTGTACCGAGAGCCCGTAGCTCAGAGATAGAATCGCCGACTAACGCCAATTCGGTCGGGGTTCAGTCCTGGGTAAAAAAGCAATCGGCTGTCTAACCGTACTGATGAACTGTGATCCGGCGAAACAGATCTGTCTGCGGATATATATATATATATATATATATATATATATATATATATATATATAATTGATAAATAGATAGATATAGTAAAACGATATATAATTTTTTTTATATATATCAGAACAAATTTCCAAAATCTATGAGAAGTAGCAGACAAACCCAACGAAGCAAAATATATTATTCTACCCACGTTGTCAGAAATTTTCCTTAATATATATATAAATTCCTAAAATTACATTTCGTTGAATAGCTATTTCAGCAAGAAACCTCTCTCATCATCACTAACGATCTAATACCAAAATGTATTAATTCAAATATGTTAGAAAAATTCATATCCCAGAAGTAGCCCCAAAACATATGAATATACAGGAAGTTAAAAAAAAGTGGAGATTTAAGATATAAAAATTTATTTAAATTTGTTAGCCAGACATGAAAATGGGGCAGAGACAGGGATTCATGACTCAAGATTAGAAGAAGTAATATATATATATATATATATATATATATATATATATATATATATATATATATATATTGGGCGTGTATAATGATAATATACACGCTAAAAATCTGCCTCCTTCTACCGAGCGGCCGTAGCTCAAAGGTAGACTCGCTGACTGATGCCAATTCGGTCGGGTTTCACTCCTGGGTAAAAAGCAATCGGCTGTCTAACCGAACTGATGAGATGTGATACAGATCGGTCTGCGGAAAACTACATATATATATATGAAATGAATTGTTTGAACATTATTTTTTATCGATACTCATATTTAAGTAGATATTCTGTTTTTAATTAAACAGTATTATATGTTTATATCTACTGGCTTGATTATTTACAATAAATTTTTTTTACGAAAACGACAGGATTCGAACTGGCGACCCCTATCCACATAGGAAAAGCTACCATATAATCTGGCAACGTCGTAGACCGCTCGACCACAAATGACCTCCGCTCTAAATGCGATTTTAATCAAGCCTATATAACACAATTTTCGATTTATCGCAATAACCATATCTGCTCTGAAATGTATCGTAAGTCAAAAAATATAAACATGTTACGGAAATTAACGAATTTTAATGAAACTTGGTTATAAACAACCAACAATTTGAAAATGAATTGTTTGAACATTATTTTTATCGATATTCGTATTTAAGTAGATATTCTGTTTTTAATTAAATTAATCGAAAAAACAATGTCTCATCAGGGAGTTATAATGATGGTACTAAACGTTATTTTTTAAAAAGATTATTACAAAAAATCTCACTTTCCCTTTATTTCAATATCGAAACAAAATGTACACTTTTGTCGTAAACTATAACATGTTCTAAACTATAACTTATAATAAATATTCATAGCTCTATTTCTATATTGAGCACTCTTTTAAATTAATGTTTTGAACACTGTTATTACTTTCTTAGTTCTTTATTCACTTCTATATATATATATGTGTGTGTGTGTGTGTGTGTATATATATATATATATGTGTGTGTGTGTGTGTATATATATGTGTGTGTGTATGTGTATATATATGTGTGTGTGTGTGTATATGTCTGTGTGTATATATATATGTGTATGTGTGTGTGCATATATATATATGGGTGTGTGTGTATATATATATATGTGTATGTGTGTGTATGCATATGTGTGTGTGTGTGTGTGTGTGTGTGTGTGTGTGTGTGTGTGTGTGTGTGTGTGTGTGTGTGCTGAGTTTTATTTGACATTTACTAACGTGATAAAGCCCTTTTTTCCAGCATGCAGTAACGGAAGAACTAATACAGTGTTTCCTTTTTGCAAATGGCTCCTTTCTTGTTTTCTGCAACGCCCCTGCTATCTCCGGTTGCCCCACCAAAAAAAAAAAAAGTCTATCTTTGGAAAATCTCAAAGCCCCTATCTCCGTCCCTTGACATGAGTCATTGGCAAGTCGGATTCTCAAACCGACTTTTGTATGACGTTGCGAAACCCAATTTTTTTTTTATACATATAGATATATATTTCGTTTTGCCCGTTATCTCTTTGAAATTGTACTCATTAAAGATAATCTTATCTTTCTCGGTACACCAAGAATCTTGAACGCATACGCATTCATGTACACAAGAGTACATATAGATACACTTATCTACGAGGTACTTCAACGTGACGTAACGATTAAACCTTCGCTGGAACAGTTATGACTGGGTAATGAGTTCGATTTCAACTGGGTGTGTTATTATTTTGGCTTTATTCGACATCTAAACTAAGCTTAGAAAATCAGTTTGTATCTCTAGAACAACTATGACTGGGTAGTGAGTTCGATCCTCACTGGGAACAACGTGATTTTGGCCTTAATCAACATCTAAACTAAGCTTAGAAAATCAGTTAGGAGTACCTCGATCTGGTGTAAAGGGTAGCAAGTTTGTATCGCTAGAACAATTATGACTGGGTTGTGAGTTCGATCCTCACTGGGTGCGCCGTGATTTTGGTCTTATTCGACATCTAAACTAAGCTTAGAAAATCAGTTAGGAGTACCTCAAACTGATCTAAAGTTTGTATCTCTAGAACAATTATGACTGGGTTGTGAGTTCGATCCTCACTGGGTGCGCCGTGATTTTGGTCTTATTCGACATCTAAACTAAGCTTAGAAAATCAGTTAGGAGTACCTCGACGTAGTGTAAATATCAACAAACTTGTCTCGAGAGAATTATTACGGCTGAGATAAAAGCTAAGCAGAGTAATAAGAGATTAAAAAAATATGCGTTAGAAGCAAAGAGAAGCAAAGAGAAGAATACTGAAATGTTGGGTGATATCGGTTCACCAATATGCTATATCCTCTATGTGCTGTGCTCCTTTAGAACGTAGGCGATCATGGCCCTCCACATCTTCCTATTCCTTGTAACTCGTAACACCCCTTCTCTTGTTATCCCGCTCATACCCCGCACCGCTATCCATTACTCAAGTCCATCAAATTTGTCATGCATTACTTTCCTTTGTCTGTCCTTCCCTCTATCCGTTCTGTGAGCATCAGATTCTCCAAGCCTTTCTTCCTCACTACATGTCCCAGAAACTTCAGCTGTATTTTCCTGATGTTAAGTATCCGTCTCCTTTTCGTTTCCATCATGTCCAAAACCTTGTCGCTGCTCACTTGTTCTGTCCATTGTATCCTCAATATCCTTCTGTAGAACCACATTTCGATTGCTTCAAGCTTTTCTTTTATCTTTGATGAGATTGTCCAGCATTCGCTGTCATATTGAAGGTCAGACATCACATAACAATCCAGTACTCTCTTCTTTGTTTCCATTGAGATCTTGAAAAATTGAACTCACACACAAATTTTTCTGTCTTCTCACATCCATAAATAACAAACATATTGTTTCTTATATTCAAATGAAAATTATTTTCACAACAAAGATATAACATTGCCTGATGACGAGGTAAAAATTTCGAAACAGAAATTTCCGTGTCATTATGTAAAGTATATCAATTTTAAATTAAAATAAAACAAATTTATATATATATATATATATATATATATATATATATATATATATATATATATAGGGCGAGACGATAAAGTTCGAGTGCACTTTAAAAATGTATAACTTTATTTGTATTTGCGATAGAAATAATTTGTAAAAAGGATTAGAAAGAAGTAAACCTATATTTTTCAAGGTTTTATTGAAATTTTATTTAAGTTTCCACATGTCCTCCATCATTAGCAATACAAAGGGTAATACGCTTTTGCAGTTCACGGAAAAGCTGTATCTTGTTGATTTATAACATTTTTTACCGATTATTTTTATCGCAAATACAAATAAAGTTATGAGTTTTTTAAAGTGCGCACGAACTTTATGGAGACCCTATATATGTGTGTGTGTGTGTGTGTGTGTGTGTGTGTGTGTGTGTGTGTGTGTGTGTGTGTGTGTGTGTGTGTTAGGATGATCAAATAATCGAAAATGTCGAAATCATGTTAGCGTAATCAGTTGATCTTCCTAACTTATATGTGTGTGTGTGTGTGTGTGTGTGTCTGTGTGTGTCTGTGTGTGTGTGTGAACAATAGACTTTGTAGAGAATAGGGTGTAATCGATAAGACTGAACTGAAAAAAGTTATAAAAAAAAATGAAAAACAACAAATTTAATAGTGGTGGTAGCCTCCTTCAGGTCGGCCAAAATCTGACCTGAAATTTAATATCTAATCGCTTATGCGGCACTGAATACTGGACACAGATGAAAAAAAAGATATTAAGATACAGAGATGTGGTTATACCGATGGATGCGGAGAATACCATTGACAAAACATGAGGAAGGTCTCAAGAAAACATGATTTTAAAGGATAACCTGGAAAAGAAAGTTTGAGCAAAGACGGGACTTATCATATGAAAGAAGTGAATAGATTGCAAAACGAAGACAAAGAGGTGTAGTAAAGAGTCAACAGTTATTTAAAGAAGCAAGAGACGGGAAGTTGTGGAGAGCCTTCAACGTCGAAGTCCTGAAGGGATTTGACGCCTAAAAAATAACTGGATTGCAAAACGAGGAAAAAGGAGTAATACAGAGTCAACAGAAACACGAGAAGTTGTGAAGGGCCATGATCATCTTGACACATAAAATAAGTGACTAGAATGCTAAACAAGAGAAAAAGGGGCAGTACTGAGTCAACAACAGCACGGGAGAAGAAGTTGAGGAGGACCATGATCGTCCACGGCCTGATGGGACTTGACGCCTAAAAATAGTGACTGGATTGTAAAACGAGGGAAAGGACGGCCGATACATTTGCTCTAGGGACGAAGCTGTGGTGGGCCATAATCGCCGGACTCCTGAAGAGGCACGGCAAATGAAAAAAGATCAGCGGATGAATTCCCTTTTACAGTCCCCGCTTGTAAAACCACACCCACTGATGCTGCACCCAAATTCACGTTTTATCTCACCAGTACACACCTACACAGAAACAAATCATCTATTCACCTGGGAAAACTTTGAAAAACTCCAAATATAGACAAGCGTGACATTTTAGGATTCTTTTGCTGGAAACCAAATATCGTTTGGATTAAAGTTTACACTCCGCAATATTTTGTGGTTTCTTCTTCTTCTTCTTCTTCTTCTTCTTCTTCTATGTACCTTGTCTTTTTAGGACGTAGGTGATCATTGCTTTTCACGTCTCCCTATCCCTGGTGGCTCTTAGCACGCTTTCTCCTGTTACACCTCGCAACCCCCGTTCTGTCATCCACTAGCTCAAGCCCATAAATCTAGAATATAAATGTATAGAAACTAGCATGGTCACAAAATGAGGGATCAATTTATATATTGTTTATAATATAGAATTGATCCCCCATTTTATACCCACATTTTAATTTCTTATAAACAGTTGGCATATATATTCTTCTCTGTCCCCTGTTCTTTCAGGACGTAGGCGATCATGGCTTTCCACGTCTCCCTATCCCTGGTGGCTCTTAGCACGCTTTCTCCTGTAACACCTCGCAATCCCCGTCCTGTCATCCACTTGCTCAGGCCCTTCAAATATGTTATCCGCTGCTTTCCTCTGTCTCTTTTTCTCTCTATCTGGCCTGTCAGTATCAGGTCCTCCAAGCCCTCCTTCCTCATTGCATGTCCCAGGAACTTCAGCTGTCTCTTTCTGATGCTCAATATTAATTTCCTTTTCGTTTCCATTCTTTCCAACACCTCGTCATTGCTCAAATGCTCGGTCCACGATATCCGCAACATTCTTCTGTAGATCCACATTTCAGTTGCTTCAAGTTTTCCCTTCATCTTTGTTAATATTGTCCAACATTCACTGCCATATTGAAGAACCGACATCACATAGCAATCCAGTACTCTCTTTGTTTTTAGTGAAAGTTTCCTGTGTCTTAATACTTTACTTAACTTCTGGAATGCTTCCTTCGCCATGCCAATTCGCCTTCGGATCTCTGTGTCGCACTTTCCGTCTTCAGTTAGAACACTTCCCAGATATTTAAATTTTCGTACCTGCTTTTTTTGTGGTCCCTTCTTGTTACTCTCTTCAGCTATCTTCTGTAGGAGGTCCTGCAGTTTTTTTCCGTGTCTGCAATCAATACTGTGTCGTCTGCGTATCTTATGTTGTTCAGATTGTGACCTCTGCAACAAACACACACACACACACACACACACACACGCACGCACACACACACACACACACGCACGCACACACACAGAGGGGTGGACAAAAATGGAAACACCTAGTACCATCATAACATAATTTGGAAAATGTTCTTAAACACTCAAAAGCTTTTCTATTGTTATGTTTTTTGAATTGATATTAGTAGGACTACTTTTCTTTCTAAAATTATTGTTGTTTTACAGATATTATTAAATAAATTTACTAAAATCAACAATCAGGGCGATTTAATAATTCTAAGTACACAGCTACATCCTATGTTTCAGGAACTGTTTTCAGAGCAAAATGTCATTTTTTAGGACGATTCATTTTTTTTTTTTAATCATATCACCCCAAGCAAGGCGGTAACGCCACTGATGCGCAGAGGGCTACTTAAGAGTAAAAAGATTGGAAAAGAGAAAGACGGAAACCACATCCTAAACAGGGAACAAGGGATGAGCCTCTTCACCTGTTCAAAAGACGTAGGTGGAGTGTGAACCGGGGGATAGTTTAGTCTATCTACTCCAATTGAGAAAAAAAAGAAAAGAAAAGAGGGAGAAGATTGGAAAAGAGAAAGACGGAAACCACATCCTAAACAGGGAACAAGGGATGAGCCTCTTCACCTGTTCAAAAGACGTAGGTGGAGTGTGAACCGGGGGATAGTTTAGTCTATCTACTCCAATTGAGAAAAAAAGAAAAGAAAAGAGGGAGAAGATTGGAAAAAAGAAAGCCGGAAACCACATCCTAAACAGGGAACAAGGGATGAGCCTCTTCACCTGTTCAATAGACGTGGGTGGAGTGTGAACCGGGCGATCATACTGCTAAAGTTGCAGCTGAATGTCACGAGGAAAATTTTAGTGAAGCAGTATAATTTATCTGGACATCACAGTCCCCAGATCTCAATATCACTGAACAGTTATGTTTCATTTGAGAAAAAAGCAAGTGAAGAGTCGATATTCTCCACCATTATCACTGAAAGAATTGGAGACTGTTTTAGTTGAAGAATAGATAAGAATTTCTCTGGAAAAAATTCAAACTTTATACAAGTCGGCCCACGCAGAATTATAGTTGTAATTACTGCCAAAATTGGTCCTACACCATATTGAAATAAATTCGCTTGAAATGTCAAGGTATTTCCATTACTTTGTCCTCCTACTGTATATACAGGGTCAGTCAGTTAAGTGCCATGCGTGATACATGAATAGGCGATCATGTCTCGAAAGAGACATGATTGACTGAGCAGAAGATTATCCCTCAGTGGGTTGCCGATGCTATCTGCGGTAGACTGGTTGCTAGCCAAGGCTATAGAAACCAATCTGTTCTGTTTTTTAACCCATAACTGGAGAGAAGAGACGGATTAATATATTTCCCAATGGTTTGTGCGTAAGGGTATTTATACAGGGTACGATTGATAAATTTTTATCTAAATTACGCAAAAGTGAAAATGACACAAGCATTTCATTTTAATAGACATATTTACCAAAATTGCACAAAATTATCTAGAAATGCTAAAGAGTCAGACAGTTAAGTGCCATATGTGATACACGCTTGGGCGATCATGTCTCGAAAGAGACATGATTGACTGGGCAGAACATTATCCCGCAGTAGGTTGCCATTGCTTTCTGCGGTAGACTGGTTGCTGACCAAGGCTATAGAACCCAATCTGTCCTGCTATTTAACCCATAACTGGAAGGAATAGACGGATTAATAACTTTCCCAAGGGTATTTGCGCGTAAGTGAATACAAGGGATTAAGCTGGAATTCGAACTCGGCTCCCTGATTTCTCGTTCCGAGCCAATATCCATTGTTTGGCTTCAACCACGGTCTTCAGAGGTCTTCGGAATCTTCTGCATCTTTCTTGGCGGCCTCCTTGTTTAAGTTGGTGAATACTGCCATCATCCTTGCCTTCAGTTCATCTTTGATATTACAAGGAATTTTGTTGGTCTCTCGCTCAAACGCGTTAAACAATCAACGGGAATGCAGTCTGGGGAGTCAAGTGGCCAGATGTAAGTGACCAGATGTAAGTGGCCAGATGTAAGTGACCAGATGTAAGTGGCCAGATGTAAGTGGCCAGATGTAAGTGACCAGATGTAAGTGACCAGATGTAAGGAATTGTCTGACAATCATGACTAGGTTCTCCTGTTTGTGCAGAGTCCTTTTACCAGACATTTTTGATTTACCCTACTCCCCCACTAGTTGTCACACAAGGTCAGAATTTAACGTGGGGAACCTGAGCATGTACGCTCAGGCCATCGGTCAAAGATTACCCAGCCCCTGCTTACGCGGGAACTGGGTACAAAGCTGGTCTTAGCTGGTCATTGCTTGTCAAAAACGGTCGTAAGTTAGTCGTAGTTAATCATTATTTTCAAACCCGGACGGCGGGCAGGAATTAAGTATCTGAGAACAGATCCTGACCTATGGGCAGCAGAAAAGCCATCCTGTTGCCAAACATATGGTCTTCCAGAAGCCACCCTCTTAACCTAGCGCAGTAATCCCGCCTCAAGATGTATAATCTAAGCCTTCGTGTTCAGTCCGAGGCGGTCACCAACAAATTCGAGAAGTATTCTCTTATCAGAAGGATAACTATGAGATTTCCGAAATGCCGTACATTCGTAACCACTATTAGACAATTAGAAATGCGAAAGATATGCGTAGGTTGTGAGATCGACCCTCACCCGGAGCATGACGTTTCAGCTAATAATACTAATAAAAAAAATCTATACATATCAAAGAAGAAAATTTTGCAAAATATATGAGTCGGCTCCGGTAGCGCAATCAGATAGCGCGCCGTGCTTATAGACAGTAACTGAGAATATGCGGAGGTTGTGAGTTCGCGCGTAACCCGGATCATACGATTTTAGCTAAGAATACTAAGAAAAAAAAAATGCCATTTTCGCTAATAATACTATTAAAACTAATCTATACATATCAAAGAAGAAAATTTTGCGAACGCTGCACGTCGGCTCCGGTAGCTCAATCGGATAGCGCGCCGTACTTATAGACAGTAACTGCCAAAACGCAAAAGATATGCGGAGGTTGTGAGTTCGACCCTCACACGGAACATCCATTTTAGCTAATAATACTAATAAAAAAAATCTATACATATCAATGAAGAAAATTTGGAGACTGATGCACGTCGGCTCCGGTAGCGCAATCAGATAGCGCGCCGTACTTATAGACAGTAACTGCAAAATGCAAAAGATATTCGGAGGTTGTGAGTTCGACCCTCACCCGGAATATGTCATTTTAGCTAATAATACTAATACAAAAAGTCTATACATATCAATGAAGAAAATTTGGAGAATGATGCACGTCGGCTCCGGTAGCGCAATCGGATAGCGCGCCGTACTTATAGACAGTAACTGCAAAACGCAAAAGATATGCGGAGGTTGTGAGTTCGACCCTCACCCGGAGCATGCCATTTTAGCTAATAATACTAATAAAAAAAATCTATACATATCAATGAAGAAAATTTGGAGAATGATGCACGTCGGCTCCGGTAGCGCAATCGGATAGCGCGCCGTACTTATAGGCAGTACCTGCAAAAGATATGCGGAGGTTGTGAGTTCGACCCTCACCCGGAGCATGTCATTTTAGCTAATAATACTAATAAAAAAAAATCTACACATATCAATGAAGAAAATTTGGAGAATGATGCACGTCGGCTCCGGTAGCGCAATCGAATAGCGCGCCGTACTTATAGACAGTAACTGCAAAACGCAAAAGATATGCGGAGGTTGTGAGTTCGACCCTAACACGGAACATGCCATTTTAGCTAATAATACTAATAAAAAAAATCTATACATATCAATGAAGAAAATTTGGAGACTGATGCACGTCGGCTCCGGTAGCGCAATCGGATAGCGCGCCGTACTTATAGACAGTAACTGCAAAATGCAAAAGATATTCGGAGGTTGTGAGTTCGACCCTCACCCGGAATATGTCATTTTAGCTAATAATACTAATACAAAAAGTCTATACATATCAATGAAGAAAATTTGGAGAATGATGCACGTCGGCTCCGGTAGCGCAATCGGATAGCGCGCCGTACTTATAGGCAGTACCTGCAAAAGATATGCGGAGGTTGTGAGTTCGACCCTCACCCGGAGCATGTCATTTTAGCTAATAATACTAATAAAAAAAAATCTATACATATCAATGAAGAAAATTTGGAGAATGATGCACGTCGGCTCCGGTAGCGCAATCGGATAGCGCGCCGTACTTATAGACAGTAACTGCAAAACGCAAAAGATATGCGGAGGTTGTGAGTTCGACCCTCACACGGAACATGCCATTTTAGCTAATAATACTAATAAAAAAAATCTATACATATCAATGAAGAAAATTTGGAGACTGATGCACGTCGGCTCCGGTAGCGCAATCAGATAGCGCGCCGTACTTATAGACAGTAACTGCAAAATGCAAAAGATATTCGGAGGTTGTGAGTTCGACCCTCACCCGGAATATGTCATTTTAGCTAATAATACTAATACAAAAAGTCTATACATATCAATGAAGAAAATTTGGAGAATGATGCACGTCGGCTCCGGTAGCGCAATCGGATAGCGCGCCGTACTTATAGACAGTAACTGCAAAACGCAAAAGATATGCGGAGGTTGTGAGTTCGACCCTCACCCGGAGCGTGCCATTTTAGCTAATAATACTAATAAAAAAAATCTATACATATCAATGAAGAAAATTTGGAGAATGATGCACGTCGGCTCCGGTAGCGCAATCGGAGAGCGCGCCGTACTTATAGGCAGTACCTGCAAAAGATATGCGGAGGTTGTGAGTTCGACCCTCACCCGGAGCATGTCATTTTAGCTAATAATACTAATAAAAAAAAATCTATACATATCAATGAAGAAAATTTGGAGAATGATGCACGTCGGCTCCATAGCGCAATCGGATAGCGCGCCGTACTTATAGACAGTACCTGCAAAATGCCAAAGATCTGCGGAGGTTGTGAGTTCGACCCTCACCCGGAGCATGTCATTTTAGCTAATAATACTAATAAAAAAAATCTATACATATCAAAGAAGAAAATTTGGAAAGTGTTGCACGTCGGCTCCGGTAGCGCAATCGGATAGCGCGCCGTACTTATAGACAGTACCTGCAAAAGATATGCGGAGGTTGTGAGTTCGACCCTCACCCGGAGCATGTCATTTTAGCTAATAATACTAATAAAAAAAATCTATACATATCAATGAAGAAAATTTGGAGAATGATGCACGTCGGCTCCATAGCGCAATCGGATAGCACGCCGTACTTATAGACAGTACCTGCAAAATGCAAAAGATCTGCGGAGGTTGTGAGTTCGACCCTCACCCGGAGCATGCCATTTTAGCTAATAATACTAATACAAAAAGTCTATACATATCAATGAAGAAAATTTGGCGAAGGATGCACGTCGGCTCCAGTAGCGCAATCGGATAGCGCGCCGTACTTATAGACAGTAACTGCAAAATGCAAAAGATATGCGGAGGTTGTGAGTTCGACCCTCACCCGGAGCATGTCATTTTAGCTAATAATACTAATAAAAAAAATCTATACATATCAATGAAGAAAATTTGGAGAATGATGCACGTCGGCTCCGGTAGCGCAATCGGATAGCGCGCCGTACTTATAGACAGTAACTGCAAAAGATATGCGGAGGTTGTGAGTTCGACCCTCACCCGGAGCATGTCATTTTAGCTAATAATACTAATAAAAAAAATCTATACATATCAAAGAAGAAAATTTGGAAAATGTTGCACGTCGGCTCCGGTAGCGCAATCGGATAGCGCGCCGTACTTATAGACAGTACCTGCAATAGATATGCGGAGGTTGTGACTTCGACCCTCACCCGGAGCATGTCATTTTAGCTAATAATACTAATAAAAAAAATCTATACATATCAATGAAGAAAATTTGGAGAATGATGCACGTCGGCTCCGGTAGCGCAATCGGATAGCGCGCCGTACTTATAGACAGTACCTGCAAAAGATATGCGGAAGTTGTGAGTTCGACCCTCACCCGGAGCATGTCATTTTAGCTAATAATACTAATAAAAAAAATCTATACATATCAATGAAGAAAATTTGGAGAATGATGCACGTCGGCTCCGGTGGCGCAATCGGATAGCGCGCCGTACTTATAGACAGTAACTGCAAAAGATATGCGGAGGTTGTGTGTTCGACCCTCACCCGAAGCATGTCATTTTAGCTAATAATACTAATAAAAAAATCTATACATATCAATGAAGAAAATTTGGAGAACGACGCACGTCGGCTCCGGTAGCGCAATCGGATAGCGCGCCGTACTTATAGACAGTGACTGCAAAGGATATGCGGTGGTTGTGAGTTCGACCCTCACCCGAAGCATGTAATTTTAGCTAATAATATTAATAAAAAAAATCTATACATATCAATGAAGAAAATTTCGAGAACGATGCACGTCGGCTCCGGTAGCGCAATCGGATAGCGCGCCGTACTTATAGAGAGTAACTGCAAAAGATATGCGGAGGTTGTGAGTTCGACCCTCACCCGAGCATGTCATTTTAGCTAATAATACTAATAAAAAAAATCTATATATATCAATGAAGAAAATTTGGAGGAAGATGCACGTCGGCTCCGGTAGCGCAATCGGATAGCGCGACGTACTTGTAGACAGGAACTGCAGAAGATATGCGGAGGTTGTGAGTTCGACCCTCACCCGGGGCATGTCATTTTAGCTAATAATACTAATAAAAAAAATCTATATATATCAATGAAGAAAATTTGGAGAATGATGCACGTCGGCTCCGGTAGCGCAATCGGATAGCGCGCCGTACTTATAGACAGTAACTGCAAAATGCAAAAGATATGCGGAGGTTGTGAGTTCGACCCTCACCCGGAGCATGCCATTTTAGCTAATAATACTAATAAAAAAAATCTATACATATCAATGAAGAAAATTTGGAGAATGATGCACGTCGGCTCCGTAGCGCAATCAGAGAGCGCGCCGTACTTATAGGCAGTACCTGCAAAAGATATGCGGAGGTCGTGACTTCGATCCTCACCCGGAGCATGTCATTTTAGCTAATAATACTAATAAAAAAAATCTATACATATCAATGAAGAAAATTTGGAGAATGATGCACGTCGGCTCCGTAGCGCAATCGGAGAGCGCGCCGTACTTATAGGCAGTACCTGCAAAAGATATGCGGAGGTTGTGAGTTCGACCCTCACCCGGAGCATGTCATTTTAGCTAATAATACTAATAAAAAAAATCTATACATATCAATGAAGAAAATTTGGAGAATGATGCACGTCGGCTCCATAGCGCAATCGGATAGCGCGCCGTACTTATAGACAGTAACTGCAAAATGGAAAAGATCTGCGGAGGTTGTGAGTTCGACCCTCACCCGGAGCATGTCATTTTAGCTAATAATACTAATAAAAAAAATCTATACATATCAATGAAGAAAATTTGGAGAATGATGTAGGTCGACTCTGGTAGCGCAATCGAATAACGCGCCGTAATTATAGACAGTAACTGCAAAAGATATGCGGAGGTTGTGAGTTCGACCCTCACCCGGAGTATGTCATTTTAGCTAATAATACTAATAAAAAAAATCTATATATATCAATGAAGAAAATTTGGAGAATGATGCACGTCGGCTCCGGTAGCGCAATCGGATAGCTCGCCGTACTTATAGACAGTAACTGCAAAAGATATGCGGAGGTTGTGAGTTCGACCCTCACCCGGAGTATGTCACTTTACCTGATAATACTAATAAAAAAAATCTATATATATCAATGAAGAAAATTTGGAGAATGATGCACGTCGGCTCCGGTAGCGCAATCGGATAGCGCGCCGTACTTATAGACAGTAACTGCAAAAGATATGCGGAGGTTGTGAGTTCGACCCTCACCCGGAGTATGTCATTTTAGCTAATAATACTAATAAAAAAAATCTATATATATCAATGAAGAAAATTTGGAGAATGATGCACGTCGGCTCCGGTAGCGCAATCGGATAGCTCGCCGTACTTATAGACAGTAACTGCAAAAGATATACGGAGGTTGTGAGTTCGACCCTCACCCGGAAGCACGTCATTTTAGCTAATAATACTAATAAAAAAAATCTATATATATCAATGAAGAAAATTTGGAGAATGATGCACGTCGGCTCCGGTAGCGCAATCGGATAGCGCGCCGTACTTATAGAGAGTAACTGCAAAAGATATGAGGAGGTTGTGAGTTCGACTCTCACCCAGAGCATGTCATTTTAGCTAATAATACTAATAAAAAAAATCTATACATATCAATGAAGAAAATTTGGAGAATGATGCACGTCGGCTCCGGTAGCGCAATCGGATAGCGCGCCGTACTTATAGACAGTAACTGCAAAAGATATGAGGAGGTTGTGAGTTCGACTCTCACCCAGAGCATGTCATTTTAGCTAATAATACTAATAAAAAAAATCTATACATATCAATGAAGAAAATTTGGAGAATGATGCACGTCGGCTCCGGTAGCGCAATCGGATAGCGCGCCGTACTTATAGACAGTAACTGCAAAAGATATGCGGAGGTTGTGAGTTCGACCCTCACCCGGAGCATGTCATTTTAGCTAATAATACTAATAAAAAAAATCTATACATATCAATGACGAAAATTTGGAGTATGATGCACGTCGGCTACGGTAGCGCAATCGGATAGCGCGCTGTACTTATAGACAGTAACTGCAAAAGATATGCGGAGGTTGTGAGTTCGGCCCTCGCCCGGAGCATATCATTTTAGCTAATAATACTAATAAAAAAAATCTATACATATCAATGAAGAAAATTTGGAGAATGATGCACGTCGGCTCCGGTAGCGCAATCGGATAGCGCGCCGTACTTATAGACAGTAACTGCAAAAGATATGCGGAGGTTGTGAGTTCGACCCTCACCCGGAGCATGTCATTTTAGCTAATAATACTAATAAAAAAAATCTATACATATCAATGAAGAAAATTTGGAGAATGATGCACGTCGGCTCCGGTAGCGCAATCGGATAGCGCTCCGTATTTATAGCCAGTACCTGCAAAATGCAAAAGATATGCGGAGGTTGTGAGTTCGACCATCACCCGGAGCATGTCATTTTAGCTAATAATACTAATAAAAAATCTATACATATCAATGAAGAAAATTGGGATGATGATGCACGTCGGCTCCGGTAGCGCAATCGGATAGCGCGCCGTACTTATAGACAGTAACTGCAAAAGATATGCGGAGGTTGTGAGTTCGACCCTCACCCGGAGCATGTCATTTTAGCTAATAATACTAATAAAAAAAATCTATACATATCAATGAAGAAAATTTGGTGAATGATGCACGTCGGCTCCGGTAGCGCAATCGGATAGCGCGCCGTACTTATAGACAGTAACTGCAAAAGATATGCGGAGGTTGTGAGTTCGACCCTCACCCGGAGCATGTCATTTTAGCTAATAATACTAATAAAAAAAATCTATACATATCAATGACGAAAATTCGGAGTATGATGCACGTCGGCTACGGTAGCGCAATCGGATAGCGCGCTGTACATATAGACAGTAACTGCAAAAGATATGCGGAGGTTGTGAGTTCGACCCTCACCCGGAGCATGTCATTTTAGCTAATAATACTAATAAAAAAAATCTATACATATCAATGAAGAAAATTTGGAGAATGATGCACGTCGGCTCCGGTAGCGCAATCGGATAGCGCGCCGTATTTATAGCCAGTACCTGCAAAATGCAAAAGATATGCGGAGGTTGTGAGTTCGACCATCACCCGGAGCATGTCATTTTAGCTAATAATACTAATAAAAAAAATCTATACATATCAATGAAGAAAATTTGGAGAATGATGCACGTCGGCTCCGGTAGCGCAATCGGATAGCGCGCCGTACTTATAGACAGTAACTGCAAAAGATATGCGGAGGTTGTGAGTTCGACCCTCACCCGGAGCATGTCATTTTAGCTAATAATACTAATAAAAAAAATCTATACATATCAATGAAGAAAATTTGGAGAATGATGCACGTCGTCTCCGGTAGCGCAATCGGATAGCGCGCCGTATTTATAGCCAGTACCTGCAAAAGATATGCGGAGGTTGTGAGTTCGACCCTCACGCGGAGCATGTCATTTTAGCTAATAATACTAATAAAAAAAATCTATACATATCAATGAAGAAAATTTGGAGAATGATGCACGTCGGCTCCGGTAGCGCAATCGGATAGCGCGCCGTATTTATAGCCAGTACCTGCAAAATGCAAAAGATATGCGGAGGTTGTGAGTTCGACCATCACCCGGAGCATGTCATTTTAGCTAATAATACTAATAAAAAAAATCTATACATATCAATGAAGAAAATTTGAAGAATGATGCACGTCGGCTCCGGTAGCGCAATCGGATAGCGCGCCGTACTTATAGACACTACCTGCAAAAGATATGCGGAGGTTGTGAGTTCGACCCTCACCCGGAGCATGTCATTTTAGCTAATAATACTAATAAAAAAAATCTATACATATCAATGAAGAAAAATTTGAGGAATGATGCACGTCGA
>JBBBDQ010001522.1:0-40000 GCA_037127315.1 Ascarosepion bandense
CAGATTCAAGATACCTCATTACCCTCCTAATTCAGTGAGATTCAAGATAACCCATTACCCTCCTAATTAAATCCGATTCAAGATACCTCATGGCCTTCCTAATTCAGTCAGATTCAAGATACCTCATCACCTTCCTCATTCAGTCAGTTTCTAGATACCCATTACCCTCCTAATTCAGTCAGATTCAAGATACCTCATTACCCTCCTAATTCAGTCAGATTCAAGATACCCCATTACCCTCCTAATTAAATCAGATTCAAGATACCTCATTACCTTCCTAATTCAGTCAGATTCAAGATACCCCATTACCCTCCTAATTCAGTCAGATTCAAGATACCCCATTACCCTCCTAATTAAATCAGATTCAAGATACCCCATTACCCTCCTAATTAAATCCGATTCAAGATACCTCATGGCCTTCCTAATTCAGTCAGATTCAAGATACCTCATGGCCTTCCTAATTCAGTCAGATTCAAGATACCTCATTACCTTCCTAATTCAGTCAGATTCAAGATACCCCATTACCCTCCTAATTCAGTCAGATTCAAGATACCCCATTACCCTCCTAATTAAATCAGATTCAAGATACCCCATTACCCTCCTAATTAAATCCAATTCAAGATACCTCATGGCCTTCCTAATTCAGTCAGATTCAAGATACCTCATGGCCTTCCTCATTCAGTCAGATTTAAGATACCTCATTACCCTCCTAATTAAATCAGATTCAAGATACCTCATTACCTTTCTAATTCAGTTAGATTCAAGATACCTCATTACCCTCCTAATTCAGTCAGATTCAAGATACCCCATTACCGTCCTAATTCAGTCAGATTCAAGATACCACATTACCCTCCAAAACTCTCTGCTAAATAACCTCCAAAATTTATAGTATTAATAAAGCTAGAGCTTTAGTCCTGAATATACCAACAATGTCAGCATGAATGGCCTTGGACATTTTTCGACACTTTTTCTGCAGATATTTGATAAGTCTATGATGCCATATTTTGTATAATTTCAAGAAAATCGTTACTTTTTACATTTGTTGTCTTTAACTGAAAAGAAAATTAGGGCGTAAATAAAAGTTGAAATTAATTCATGCAAGATTTCATAATTAAATATACCCATTTCTGTACGATCATCGAAGTTAAGCAACGTCGAGCCTTGTCAGTACTTGGATAGGTGACTGTTTGGCAATACCAGGTACTGTCAGCTTGGATGTACAGAAGTTGTAATGGATAATGGCTTTGAATTGTTAATCAGAGAGCCGAGTTCAAATACTAGTTGTGTCAGTTATGTTCACGTGCGCACAAACACCGTTGGAAAAGATATTAATCGACCTTTTCTTCACTGATCTGAGGGCAAATTAGTAAAACCTATATAAATAAACCAATATTATCTCAAAAACAAAATTGCGTACAGAATAGATTTCGGTATTAAATAACCAATAAAATTTTGTCGCTGAAAAAAAAAAAAACAATAATCCTATGAATGAATTGTGCTCGAAAAGGTTTACTGTAATTTAATTTTTCTTCAGTTCAACACAAAACACAATCACAAAATAATATCCCAACTCATGTTTATTAAAGTGTGAAGTTGGAATTCTTCACGTCAAAAAATTTATCGTTGTTTGTCGAGAAAATCTTATCAGCCGTATTTTGATATATGTATGTGTCTGATTAATGCTAAGATGAATCTCTTTGCCGGAAGCCCAACACAAATGAACCGTATTTTCTTTTTTTATTCAGCTATCTCTCTCTATCTCACACTCTCGCTCCCTACTTATCTATCTACCAAGTTACTGATATCTTTTCCTTTGATATTTAGGGTTTCTTTTTCAACCTACTTCTCCATCTAGGCTTTCTGACGTCCGTATGCCTACGGTACCTTGTCAGATGTAATTAGCGTTTGGTTAGGTACGACGAAACATTTCAACAACAGCATGACCATCATCATTATCATTGAGAGCGCATGGTTAATGTAAGTGGACCTGCAGTTTGCTAGCCCAAAATTAAGGGGTAATTAAATAATAATCTTCTGTGAATCCCTATTTTATGCTGACAAAAAAGGAAAAAAGAACGCTGGGACAAAAAGACTGTTTTCTTTTTATTTTATTTTTTCGAGCAAAACATGCAATTTTCCGGCTCTCGGCCTATCGACGCACCGGCACAAAAATATCGCAGACTCAGGTTTCGATATTCACTGCAAATTACATAAATTCACGCGGTTGACCGATTTCTTCAATGAACGAGCAGAGTGATCCCTCGTCCGGTGTTTTATATTGGGACCAATGACGCTTCTTATTCTGATAGCAATATCTCTATTTTAGTGTAAATTTTGGGCCACGCTGAATAGCTTTACGCAAGACCTATATTTGTAGCGACGACTTTTGCTGATTTTGACAGCTTAAATTCAAAGGCATTTATTCTCGATCAATAATTCCATTAAGAACGAACCCAATGAATAAAATACTGTCGATAAAGAGACGTAGGAAAAACATTCAACACCAAACCTGCAACTTTCTACACCGAGACAAAAGATTCAACGTTGTAAAAATATTCACGCGATTGCAGAGTGACGCGAAGTGCTGTGGC
This sequence comes from Ascarosepion bandense, assembly GCA_037127315.1. NCBI lineage: Eukaryota > Metazoa > Mollusca > Cephalopoda > Sepiida > Sepiidae > Ascarosepion > Ascarosepion bandense. Next base: position 2,592 of record JBBBDQ010001522.1, read on the forward strand.
ATTGAAACTGGCTACACTCGCTTAACCGCATTGATTGCAAAATGTAGGCACCCATTTACGCGCGTGCGCATATCTGACGAGCCAGCGTGATGATAAATTGGTTTTTATATGTCCGGTGAGTCATATGACCTGACCAACTCCTAATACTGACCCTCTAAGCCCCAAGATACGTGCGTCAAACACTAGCATGAATAAACATATATATATAGATATATATATATATATATATATATATATATATATATATATGTATATATATCAAGAGAGAGAGAAAGAAAGTGAGAGGGTGCTTTAATGCCATCACATATAACCAATAAACAGAAAGATCAGCTAAAATTGATACGCATGCATGAATAATAATTTAACGTTATTGTTAGTGGATACACGTTTTTACAATAATTATCGCGTTTTTTTTCAAACAATGTTCAACGCTTTAAACATGTAGCGCACTCGAGCAAAATTAAAGTAAAATTTGCTCTAAATAAACTACGTATTTAAATATTTAAATTATTTGTTTTATCATTATTTTTAATCGATAATCGTATTTGAGTGGATATTTTGATTTTAATCAAACAGTATATTTATATATTTGTTTCTATGGGTCTGAATATTTATGATAAATTTTGTTACGAAAATATGTCCTTCGGCAGGATTCGAACCTGCAACCCCTATCAACATAGAAGCCACCAAATAATCTAGTGTCTCTTAGACCACTTGACTTCGATTAGACTGTGGAATCATTCGTGGTCTAGTGGTCAAAGACGCGCCAGATTAATTAATGGCTTCCCCTATGTTTTTAGGGGTCGCAAGTTTGAATCCTACACATTTTCGTCACAAAATTTATCGTAAATAATCTGTTGTTTCGTGGCTCGTACCATGTGACATCCGTTCCCTCGGATAAGACAATGTGAGTTTAGAACGGGGAGTGTTGTCATTATCAAGGACTTCGGGAAGTTACACCTACTGCTGTATATACATCTTGGTTGTACCACTGTCTTAATAAAGTAGTTTAGCTACTTTTCTCGGAATATTTCTTCATTCCACGATACAACATAATCAGGCCGGTAAAAATAAATATATAAATATATTGTTTAATTAAAAGCAGAAAATCTACTCTACTACGAGTATCAATTAAAAATAATGTTCAAACAAATAATGTAAATATGTCTGTTGTTAAAACAATTTCGGTAATTTTCGGTATTTTCCGTAAGCATTTCAATATATATATTAAATGTATTTAATCTTAAATAGATGGACGTAAACGTTTTCTTGGTTTGGCGTTATCCTTCTGATATTCAAGTATCCGAACCGCTGAGTAACTTCTGAGGAGGCTATCCTATCAGCAGGTGTATACTATCTGGTCTATTGTACAGCCATTTCGTGAATCGTTTCTGGATCATATAATAATATCCAGTGGGGACTCTCTATATCAAGATGATGGGTTCTGTTACGGCCCTATTTTTGGGTGATTCAGTCCAGGTTATTTATACGTGCATCTCTAAGTGGTGTCTGTGTCACTGACGCCTAGTCATCCACTAAACCAACCAAATCAAAGGAACATGAAAACAATCAAATTAAAAAAAAAATTAAAACTATCAAAACCAACCTGAATTTAAAAAAAAAGAAGTACACATCGGGTATACTATCTCCGACAACAATGTCAGGGGTTTACGTTCTACCTGTCCAGAATGGAATTCCATCTTCTTCAGTCTAAACCTGATTCTGCCTGAAACGGGTACAATACCCCAATTCCATTACAGAAGACAACAATCCCGGGACTTTTTTTAATCGTTTCACCCCACGCAAAGCGGTACCGCCACTGATGCGCAGGGGGCTACATAAAAGCAAAAGTTTAGGCAATAGGAGAGCAAAGAGGAAGACGACCCAGCTACAGTGGGTGTCAAAGAAAGGGCAAGATAAGGCCGGAAACACAGGTGTGAAGACAGTTGCAAAGGCAGAGAGAAAGAAAAAGAAGATAGAAAAAGATACATAGTGTGATGTGGAAAGAACTGGAGTCAAGTGAATAAAAGATGAGTATTGACCTGCATTTAAATATTTGAAGATCATGGCTGTCAGGAAAGCAAGAATACGGAAGAGAGTTCCACAGGCGGGAAGTGCGGAAAAAGACTCTGAAGGAGTTGAATTGCCGCCTGCATTTAGTTGATCTAACTGTAAGTGGGTGGGACCTTGGTGCCAGTTTGGTTGCACGAGTAAGTTCTAGTGGCGGGGGAACCAGTGACTTAAGTTCGTCGGAGCAGAAGCCATGAAAATATTTGTAGAATAGACAGAGGGAAGCCACATCCAGCCGGTGTGAAAGTGGCAGGAGTCGAGCTGCTATGTCGAGACCTATCACGTTACCGATTCTTCTTTGGAGCCTATCGAGAACATTAAGTTGAACAGCTGGGGCGCCTGACCATATATGACAGCAGTATTCTATGCCCGGGCGCACGGACGGATGGTTGATTTGTATATGTGCAACAAGGACTCAGGCGTATAACAAAATACATCTGTAATATATTTCTGTGACTCACTGCAAAATGATTGACGTTAGAGGCAGTGACTGAAATATAATTACGTCAAAGACAGCCGGTTTCAAGGGTAGAAAATATTAACAGTGACAAAAAAAATGAGATAGTGTCAAAGTTAGTTGGCTTCAAAAAAAAAAAATCGGTAAGAAAGGAATAATAGATGTGCCAAGCCGTAGATGATGCACTTAAGTAAATTCAAGAAGGCAAAATACGTATAAATTTCAGCTTTTATAAAATCGGGGTTTTTGAGAACACCGGGGTATATAGAGAGAACGCAGAGAAGAGAGAAGAAAATCAGACAACTCCAGCTAGTCAACTTCTTCGTATGTGCACGATTCTCTCTGACTACCACTCTTCACAACCGCCATCGATGAAAAATAAAGACTTATTTATGTTTTTATAAATACGTGTTCATGTTTATCTTTATTTGACAAGTTGATCATCATTGCTGTTATCCAGAAGAAGCATTATACTTCACATCTACAAAAATCCCCATGGTGACGGGCTCAGTGCCTATATGTAAGATTGGTTTTCCTGCTGCAAGGACAAGAAACACGATGACGCTAATCTCTTGTATATGTGTTTCCGCATGATTTCTCTCCATAGTACCACATTCGTCTTTGCTCTGTATCTTTTTCAGGATAAAGGGTCGATAAGCTTCGATCGAATATCAGAGAGGATTGATGATATTCTCAACGAATTTCAGTTAGCTAACTTTCAGATATGTGGTGACGTTAATGCTCACCACAAAGAGTGGTTTGTACATTCAATCAAAACCAATGAAGCAGGCAGATATTGCAGAGACTTCTCCATCACTTATTGTCTGACGCAGATAATTAATGAATCCACCTGAGGCTCGGATGCAATGGGACAACAGTTGAACCTCCTCGACCTGTTTCTAACTTCCTGCTCTGACAAATTCACAGCAAAACTTTTACCAACAACTGGCACTTCTGATCATTTCCTAATCATTGTCCAGATTGACTCCAAACCTATAATATCGCCTGATATACAGTTCCAGAGAACGTTATTTTGATATAAGAAAGCAGACATCTTTCTGCATATATATCGGAAGCTCTTCTCTAAACATTCTTCAAACATGCTGCATCTAACATTGCTCATCTAATCTCGAATTGATTCTTTCTGTTATAGCGGCTATCTTTTTTATTTCTTTTCTAGTTGTAGTAGGATTCCGTAGCAAGTTAACGGAACTTGGCCTTGTGCGAAGATAGCCCACTATAATTTGTAAATTGATTATAAATTCAAGAAAGGCAATTAGAGTATAATTAACATTTATGCATATATACATGTCAATTAATGTTTTTCAAATAAAGTAATACTTGAAATAAAAGTCCAACGGGGGTAAAAGAGTTCATGGCAAAATAATAATGAGCTGAAAGAGATAAAAGGCTTAAGAATGTGAAAGCGGAGGTATATGATTGAATGTTCATTTTGAAGTTGCCGATTCTAAGGTCAGTGCGTCAGTAAGTTGGTTTGTGTGGAATGTCTTTGAAAAGGTCGGTTAGTACTTTTGAGAACAGGGAGAAAGTAAAAGGTCAGAATAGTACTTATGAGACAAAGAAGAAAGAAAGAGGCAAGCATAGTAGCCGCTCGACTTAGGTCAAAGGAGAAACTAATTACACTCTTTTCCTCAAGTCCTGACTGTCTGATAAAGCGTTTGTGTCTTCGTTTTTTATATCGGCATTTTGTATCAAAACAGCTAGTTTCGAATTTCATACTTGAATTTGATTCCAGGCTTCCCATTGGCTGGTTAATAAAAATTTGATATTTGATTAATTTTTATTTTTCAACCGAAACATCTGCGCGAACTCGGATGCGCACGACGATTTTTATTCACTTGCTTTTTGTTGTTAGAGAGCACACATCCGGTTCATCGCTTTTGTTCGGTCGGTATCACCACACTGTAAAAGAAAGATTCACACTCTAAAAATGGACACTATCTCTCACGGTGATGCTTTCTCTTCTCCCGCGGGGATACTTTCCTTTGGTTGGTTTAAAACAACGGAGAGAGAAATTGATATTGGTGATATTATTAGTGTTTTATTGCGTCACGCGATGTGAGCTTAGGAAAAAAATAATTTTAGTACCATCAAGTGCTTTTAAAAATACGGGAACATAAAATAAAGTTATTTTGGATAAATATACATTTCTCGTCTTTCATGATTTTTGCCTCTTTCATGTTCAATATGGATTTCTCTTAGATTTGAAATGTATACCGCTAATCTGAAAAGCGTAGACAAAACAAGTGTCAGAGTGATTTGATAAGGTCACCCGGATGTCAAGGCCGCTCTGTAGCCCAACAGTCCAAAGTTACCCGAGCTGGATTCGGTACGATGTGAGTTGGCATGATCTCATTGGACGAGCTAAGACATCCGCAAATCGAAGAGGCGAAGACCGATTTTCATTGGCCGAAGACTGTAAGGGGCCGGATCCCCAGAGAGGATCGAAATTGGTTACAAAAATAGATGCTCGACGCGAAAAGTTGAGTTGGAGAGCTAATTGTTCAGATTTCAGCAGAGTGCCACCGCCGTCAGCAACCCCACACAATCCGCCAGCGGCCGCTCTGATTCGGCACATTCCGTCAGATTCCGCCAAGAACCCGAAAGAACTTTGCTGTTTTAGAAGTACATTTCAACGCTAACGAAACTTAGATTAAACATTTCATTTAACGATTGGAAGCTATGATGCTTTTGGCGAACTTTCTCTCTCCGTTACAAGCAGCATTTTAAACAACTGTATATCATTTCTTACGATTGTATATCATTTTCGACAAGTGTATTCTTGGGAAAAGACAGGCATTGCTTTTTTTTCTTTATATAAAGACATTCTACGTGGCTCTCCAGGCGTGTTCGACTTCGTTCATTTATTTTATTAATTTTTTTTTTTTTTAGTGCCGTGTGATTTTTTTGCAACTCATAAGTGTGGTTAAAAGGGACGACTATTGAAATTGCACGACGAGACTTCTGGGATCTAATCATAACGTGGGACAGTGGTCCGTTGTTGCAAAAGACGTCCTGTAGTCCAGCTTTTGTGGCGACATCATCGGACGGGATCGCCGCGACCGGGTGACAGTGTCACAACTGGGATCGTCACGACCATCATCGAGAATGAGCGTCACATTAGACAGACAGCCAGCCAGGCTGAGGCGTCACATCTGGTGCCGTTTCGACCAGGATCTGGCTTGAGAGCATCAGTCCGGCCTGCGGTCATATCACAGGGGAGTTTTATGCCAAAATAAAAGAAAACCGTCAGTTTTTGTTAAACCGTGAATGCAACCATTGTTCACCGAAGCCATAATTTCAAAATCTATTGCAAGGAACGGCGTAGTCTGGTCATTAATTTTTTACAACCACCAGTAATCACTCTCTAAGAGCGTTCAGGAAAACGCAATGGGCGACACCGTCGAGCTGTCCAGGCTAATGTTGAAAAGAAACAAATTGGATCTCGCGAATTCTGGAATGTGCTCATCCAAATTATGAACAGAGACAAACTAAGGAAGATATATCGAGCTTATAGCCCTCCCCGACAGACAACTTTAAATAACAAACGTCATTTCCTCCTAAAATTCCTATATCTCACTGAGCACAGACCCAGTAATTTATTCATTTCAGTGAAAGAATTCCATAGACCTATGGAAAACCACAAACCCGAAAAAGTTTCTTGCTTGGATAAAATTCCATGGTCACAATATCAACCCAGAATTATACCCTATTCTAGTAAAATTATTTAACCGATTTTTGAAGGATAAATTCTTCCACGGCATGTAGAAGGTGTCAAAAAGAACTTGGGTAAAGTCTCTTTGATATAATCAGCAGAATTTTGGGAGTCCTTATCAAAAAAGATCAAGTACCTGGATAGGTACAACATCTTGTTCTATGAGCAGTACGGGTTTCGATCAACCCGACCCACTGCTGACGTTCTAACCACCATTGCACACAGAATTAATGGGCCCCTTGACAGTACACATACTACAAGACCATAGCATTAGATACCTCGAAGGCCTTCGACTGGGTGTGGCACAAGGGCTTACTGAACAAACTCTTTAGCCATGGAATAACCGGAAGATTTTCCATTATTATAAACCCTTACTCACGAATAGAACTCTGTATGTAGTTCGTAATAACCAATCCTCCGAGTAGATGCAATCAACGCAAGCCTCCAAAAAGAGTCACCTCTCGGATCAACCTTCTTTCTGAGTTATATAAATGATCTACCTAAGAATATACTCCGATCATTTGTATTTTATTTTGTAATCATCTATGATGGTGTTTCGACGATACATAGGTGAACTTAAAAAAGCACCTATCTTCCATTTTAGCACCAACTTCCCAGTTGGGAAACTGACTGGTTACATTCAATGTCTCCAAAATCTAACTGTTAACAATCCATCAATATCGATCATACAATTAGTTAAAATAAACCGATGTAACTTCGAGGAGGCCCTGTTCCTTGAGAGTGTATGACGCCTCAGACTCACAGCTGACTTCTTCAAGTGGAATTCCTATATGCGATCCATTACCAAAGATGCAGGTAAAATGATGGGCTTCTTATACCACCACAGTAAGTACCTGCCTCCTCGTGATATCCTCCTCTCCATTGACTGAGCTGAGAACGTTGTCCGGTTGCCATTTCTGATCAGAAGAAAACCCAGAGTTTACTTTCCAGTCTTGATAGAGATCAAAAACATTTTCGAATCCTTGTTGGAGAATAAATATATACCTCACTCCAAACTCTTTCTCACAGGCGGGGGTTGGCGAGTCTCTCACTGCTCTAAGGCTACTACCAGGGAAAGTGTTCTGACTAACTGCATCTCCTGTTTCCACCAGGTCTGACCTTCACGGTTAGGACCCTCCATCTCACTTACATAGTAGCAATACACCAACAATATCTCCATGTTCCATGAGCGAGATGTAAGCTCCACTCAAACAGATTTTACCGCGAACCATGACCCAATGGAAAGACTCCGAAGAGGATGATTTCTCGTTCACTACAATCTTGAACCGATTAATCAGCCGCTCTAGTAAGTACCTGACTCCACAGTCTATCGTTTAGCTTTGTAAGAGACAGATCAGGCCAAAAATGGAGGACTGTTGCCATATCTGAGACGGAGCTTGAGCTGCCCAGACCCTAATTTCAAGCCTTGATAAAATTCAAAGGGTTTGTGGGAGATTAGTTATTTTCCACACTCCAACTTATTTCTCACGGCTCTATCGCAACTTAGGTAGTTTTCGTTTTTTTTTTAAATTTTCAGACATAGTCTGGATTCTTTATCCTATTTGTAAGCATATTGTCGACACGCAAAACACAAAGACGGATCTAAAATATATTAATCATTTGCTGCTGAAAGATTCTATGTCTTGCAAGAGGAAAGAGAACCCGTTCATTGCTATCAGACAATTGTTGCAACCGCATCACCATTACATCTTGCCATCCCAATCCCCAGACTACAACTACCTTATTATTATTATGTCATGTTTCATCACATCTTGATTTCTGCTATGGTCGCACTACCTACCAAGTCTGCGGGAAGACCTAAGGCAGATATTGGTGTGTTGTTGTGGCTCCATTTTATGTTTTTCCTATCTCCGCTAACATCCCTTGCATTACATAGACAAAGTTATCTTTAGTATGTGGGCTGTAATTAACAAGACAGTTTTTGGTATATCTCTTAAGCTGGGGTTACCAGGGATTCTTTAAGTGTGTTGCTTTTTTACTTTTTTTTATCAATCCAAGTGCACCTACTATCACTGGCACGATTCTTGTTTTCAATTTCCACATTTTTTCTATTTCAATTTCCAGATCTTTATAATTTGACAGTTTTTCGATTTTCTTTGGTTGCTATGTTACAAACCGCTGGACAAGCCATATCAATTAATAAACAATTTTTTTATTTCTGGTTTTTAAAAATAATGTCCGGCCTATCTGCTTCAATTTTTCTGTCTATGTAGATGATGTAATCCCATAGAATGGTGATATTTTGTATTTATGTAACCGGTGTGGGTGATGTTCATACCAGTGTTTGTTTACAGATTTTCCATAGTGTTTGCACATTGTCCAATGTAAATATTGCCCAACTCTATCGTCATGATTTTTATATTCATTTCAACAACCTGAGATTAGATGGTCTATTGTTTGGTGGTGTTTATCACAGAACCTGCATTTTGGATCCACATTATTATGTATAATATTTGCCTGAATGTTTCTAGTGAAAAGACTTTAGTCTTGCGCTACAAGAATAAAGCCTTCAGTCCCAGACTTTAATCCAGATGAACGTAACCATCGATGAGTACTAACTTTATCAACATTGGATTTATTGGCACGTTCTGGATATTGGCTATGCAGAGGTTTGTCTTGCCAGCGCTGTTTCATCTGTTCAAGAGCTTTATCTTTGGCTTTCATTTTCATATTTTTTGCCGCAATAGTTTTTTCATGGCTTCTGTTTTGCTTTTCTACAGCATCTACTAAATGTAAACTTTTTTGTATTTACTGTCTTATTTTATTGTTGAATATTTTTCTTCTTGTTTTAATTTGTTTGACTAATTGTATCATCCAGTCCTTTGTTGTTTCTATGTATGTTAGTAAGCCAATAGCTGTTATCTTGTATGACAATTCTAACTGAATAAGACCTCTTCCACCTTCTTTACGGGGTATGTATAGACGGTCTACATCAGCCTTTGGATGATGCATCTTATGCTTAGAAAAAAGCTTTCTTGTTTTAGAACCCATACGCCTGATGTCGTTTAGAGTCCAGTTTAAGATGTTGAAACTATATTGGACAACTGGGATTGCAAGGCTATTAATGGCCATAATTCTGTTCCGAGAATTCTGTTCAGTTTTTAATATCAGTCGTAGCCTTCTATAGTACACTTTAGGCATTATTTCTTTCATTGTTATGTTGAATTTTTCACTCTCATTTACACCTAGTTATTTATAAGCTTCTACTGGCTGTAATTCGTTTGTTGTTACACAGGGTCTAAGCTAATTTAGGATATTTGTTGTAGCGATCCCCGAAACCGTAGCTTTAGCATATTTATTTAAATTGAATTTCATTCCAATGCCTTCGCCGATTCATTTTACTGTTTGCAGTAGACCTTCCAGCTCGTTATCATTCTTAGCATACAACTTTAAGTCATCCATGTAAAATAGATGGCTTATTTTTTGGGAGCTATTGTATAACCTCATTTTGTCTTGTTAAGTTGACTGGTTAGTGCTATTAATGATATGCAGAATAGTAAGGGAGACAAAGAATCACCTTGAAATATACAGCTTTTGATGTTTATTTAACCAGACTTATAGGTTCCATTTATATGATTGAGGTAAATGGGTTGTTTTCCATATCGACATGCATTGTTTGATGAAATTGATGATGACGGTTTATATATATATTGTATATATTTAAAGTCTTTAAGATCCAGGAATGTGGTACACTATCGAATGCCTTACAATAATCTATCCGGGAAGTACTATAATTTTTCTTTGCATTGTAGCAGTTTTCCACGATCATTCTGTTGATAAGCAATTGGTCTTTACGTCCATAACAGCCAACGTTTGCACCCTTTTGTTCAAGCGGTAATATTTCATTTTTTGCCAAGAAGAAATGTGTCTGTTTTGTTAAAATAGATGTTAATAGTTTGTATTATTATTATTATGTCATTTTTCATCATATTTCGATTTCTGCTTTGGTCTCACTACCAACCAGGTCTGCGGGGAGACCTAAGGCAGGTAGTGGCTTGTTGTTATGACTCCATTTCATGTTTTTCTATCTTCCCTATCATCCCCAGCATTACATAGATAAAGTTTTCCTTAGTGTGTGGGCTGTACTTAATAAGACAATTTTTTGTATATCTCTTAAGCTGGGGTTTCCAAGGATTCTTTCAATGTGTTGTTTTGTTCCATTTTTTATCATTCCAAGTGCACCTACTATCACTGGCACAACTCTTGTTTTCAATTTCCACATTTTTTCTATTTCAATTTCCAGGTCTTTATATTTTGACAGTTTTTCAAATTCCTTGATTGCTATATTACAATCCGCTGGACAAGCCATATCAATTAATAGACAAGTTTTCTCTTTCTGGTTTTTAACAATAATGTCTGACCTGTTTGCTTCAATTTTTCTGTCTGTGTAGATGGTGTAATCCCATAGAATGGTTACATCTTCTATTTCTGTAACCGGTGCTGGGTGATTTTCATACCAGTGTTTGTTTACAAATTTTCCATAATGTTTGCACATTGCATAATATAAATATTGCCCAACTCTATCGTGGCGATTTTTATATTCATTTGGAGCAAGCACAGATCAGCCTGAGATTAAGTGGTCTATTGTTTCATGGTGTTTATCACAAATCCTGCATTTTGGATCCATATTATTATGCATAATATTTGCCTGAAAGTTTCTAGTGAAAAGACTTTGGTCTTGTGCTGCAAGAATAAAGCCTTCAGTTTCAGACTTTAATCCAGATGCACGTAACCATCGATGAGTATTAACTTTGTCAACATTGGATTTATTGGCACGTTCTGGATATTGGCCATGCAGAGGTTTGTCTTGCCAGCGCTGTTTCATCTGTTCAAGAGCTTTATCTTTGGCTTTCATTTTCATGTTTTTTGCTGCAATAGTTTTTTCTTGGCTTCTGTTTTGCTTTTCTACAGAATCTATTAACTGTAAATATTGTTTGTATTTACTACCTTCTTTTATTATTGAATATTTTTCTTTCTTTCTTCATGTTGCCTTACTAATTGTATCATCCAATCCTTTGTTGTTTCTATGTATGTTAGTAAGCCAATAGTTGTTGTCTTTTATGACAATTCCAGCTGCCACCTTCTTTACGGGGTATGTATAGACGGTCTACATCAGCCTTTGGATGATGCATCTTATGCTTAGAAAGAAGCTTTCTTGTTTTAGAATCCATTCGCCTGATGTCGTTTAGAGTCCAGTTTAAGATGTTGAAGCTATATTGGACAACTGGGATTGCAAGGCTATTAATGGCCATAACTCTGTTCTGAGAATTCAATTCAGTTTTTAATATCATTCGTAGCCTTCTATAGTACTCTTTACGCACTATTTCTTTCATTTTTTTATGGTGAATGTTTTCACACTCATTTATACCTAGGTATTTAGAAGCTTCTTCTGGTTTCAATTCTTTTATTGTTACAGCAGGGTCTAAACTAATTGAGGATGTTTCTTGTATTGACCCACGTAAAACTCTAGCTTTAGCACATTTATTTAAATTGAATTTAATTCCAATGTCTTTGCTGAAGCATTTTACAGTTTGCAGAAGACCTTCCAGCTCATTATCATTCTTAGCATATAACTTTAAGTCATCCATGTAAAATAGATGGCTTATTTTCTTTTAGCCTATTTTATAACCACATTTTGTCTTATTAAGTTGACTGGTTAGTGCTATTAATGATATACAGAATAGTAAGGGAGATAAAGAATCACCTTGAAATATACCTCTTTTGATGTTTATTTCATCAGAATTATAGGTTCTATTTATATGACAGTTAAAGGGTTGTTTTCCATATAGACATGCACTGTTTGATGAAATTGATGATGACGGGCGATATCTTGTATATATTTAAAGTCTTTAAAATCCAGGGATGTGGCACACTATCGAATGCCTTTCGATAATCTATCCAGGCAGTACTAAGATTTTTCTTTGTACTGTAGCAGTTTTCCAGGATCATTTTGTTAATTTAGCAATTGGTCTTTACATCCATAACATCCACCTTTGCACCCTTTTTGTTCAAGCGGTATCATGTCATTTCTTTCTAAGAATAAATATGTCTGTTTTGTTAAAATAGATGTTAATAGTTTATATGTTTTCGGAAGACATGTAATTGGCCTGTAGTTTTTCGGGTTGTTTGCGTCACCATTCTTGGGTAGAAGAAATGTAATTCCTTTGGTCATCCATGCAGGAATTTTAGTGGGATCGTCAACCATTTCTTGAAGTTCTTTGGCTAGATTTTATGTGCTGTATTTAAATAATATAGCCAAAAGTTAGGAATTTTATCTATACCTGGGAATTTTCAATTGTGTGCATTTTTTAGTGCAAATTTAACATCCTCTTCTGTAATTCCAGCCCATGTCTGTTCTGGTTTATTTTTCATTCGTTCTATCTCTTGTGCAATCCAATTATTATTATTATTATTATTATTATTATTATTATTATTATTATTATTACCCGCGGGTTGCAGTTGAGGGAGATATTTGTAAAACTGTTTCCAACACCACACCAATGATGAACCGAATGCAAGGATTATGGCACCATTCACCATCCTGTAAAAGGAGACCGTCCAAAAGCGATGCAAGAGATTCTAACATTGCCTGGAAATTGTGATTGAACGCAATGGCAAAATTATTTAAGAAACTGACTCCATCGTATTTCAAGATATTTTTGTGTAATTTTGGAAATTATATCTTAAAATGAAATGTCAGTGTCATTTCCATTTTCGCTTAAATTAGACGACAATTCATGCATCGCATAATGGATATATATATATGTGTGTGTGTGTGTGTGTGTTTATTTTTGTCTTTCTCTATTGCACTTTCTCATTCTTTCTATTTTTAATTTTCAACATTTTTTATTCTCATATATTTTCTTTCTTATTCTCTATTCCTTTATTTTTCATCCATCTTTTTCTTTCTTTTCCTTATTTCAAATAAATGAGGAAGGATTTTCTCTTATCTTGTGATAAATTGCTTTCCGCGCTCATATTGCAATGTAATTCTTCTCCAATGGCGCCTCGACTCTGTATTTTTCCCCGGGTAAATCGCATCCATATTAATAAACCTGATGTGTCTGTGTGCGCAGATGTCTACTTGTAATTATGATAACAAAATAGAAACTTACTGTATACGTGTGACTATGTGCAGCTGCATATTAATGTTGGCGTAAAACTATAGGTTGGGATTTATAATTCAAAGTATGCATGCATTCAATTATTGTTTTTACTTTCTGTATCTTAATATTTATATTTTTTACAATAAGGTTGCTAAATAGTTTAATTGCTTGAACGACCTTTCATCTTATAGAATATACAGGTTTAATAAGTCCGAGCAACAATTATATATATATATATATATATATATTGTATGTGTGTGTGTGTGTGTGTATTTGAGCAACATTCTCTCTTTTATACAGGTTTCATTTCAACTGACAGACAAGGTATTATCATTATTTTTTTAATACAATTTTTCATGTGTTCTTTTCATTTTTTTCTTTTCAGAACTAAAAGTATATAAGAATTGTACAAAGGTTTTGTACTTTCTAACGTTCTTGGTGATACTTTTAGGCATTATCAGGAATTAATTTTGTTTTCCTTTAAATAAACATGGGTAAATTTTATACATATAGAGTCTTGTGTATGTTAAGTTCCATATATATATATATATATATATACATATATATATATATGTGTGTGTGTGTGTGTGTGTGTGTGTGTGTGTGGGTGTGTGTGTTTGGGCAGCAATCCCTCAATTATACAAGTTTCATTAAATGTCACTGAAAAGACAGTGTTATTGAAGTATTAATTTTTTGTTGAATGTCGGGCCATGTAATTTAATAATTATATATTTAGCAAGAAATCTATTTTTATACACTTATCATTAAATACAGTTGACTGGGTACTGCGGTTGCTATGTTACTTTTACTGTAGAGGTATGTAATTTGATATTCATGTATTTGGGCAAATGTTAGTCTTTTAAGGAAGCTCCATTAAACACGACAGAAAAATTACTGTGGAAGTTGTGTGACTTTACTTTTTCACTGCCGTGTCAAGTCATTTAATAATCGTGTATTTAGGCAGTCATCCCACTTTTATACATGTTTCATTAAATACAATAGAGAGGATATTACTGTTGTTGTGTTATGCCCGGTCATGAAATTATATATTCCTATTATTGGGAAGCAATCATTTAAAACGACTGACAATGTACTAAAATTCATGTTATTTCCTAGTTGTCTGAATGGTCAAGAAGTTATCTTTGCACCACAGTACCTGTTTCATAATTATTTTTTTTTAATCATATCACCCCAAGCAAGGCGAAAACGCCACTGATGCGCAGGGGGCTACGTAAGAGTGAAAATATTGGAAAAGAGAAAAACCGGAAACCACATCCTAAACAGGAAACAAGGGATGAGCCTCTTCACCTCTTCAATAGACGTGGGTGGAGTGTGAACCGGGCGATAGTTTAGTCTATCTACTCCAATTAGTCTATCTACTCCAATTGATTAGCTAAGAACTTCGGATCTTCTACTACTTTAGTTGATGTCTGCGTGGTCATGTAATTTAATAATTGTATATTTGGGCTGCAACCAATCCCTTATACAAGTTGCATTAAATCGACAGAAATTTACTGTTACATTCTTGGATGGGTGTCGGAAAAAGTAACTTATTTATTATTTAATTGGTCAGCAATTCGTCTTTTTAAAACGTTTCTTTGTATACAACTGAAATCGTGATGCTGATTGAGGTAAGTTTACTTGTTGACTGCCGTGTCATGTAATTTAATAATTGTGTATTGGGGCAGTATATGTATAAGCGCGCCGGACCGAGTTATTAGAACATTTGTTTTTTTGACCAAATAGCCCGAGTTTGAATCTCACCATGGTTGATTAGTCAGGATGATGTCTTCTTTATGTTATCTTGAAGAAGCGACCCTAGCGTGTGGCACATTTTAGAAGAGCCTGAAAACCATAGCATCTGTTGACCCAAGCCTTTTGATGTGGTTGTGCTACATAAAAGTCACAACTCGTCGAAAACAATGGTTTGGGTGCTCTGGATTTCTTCAACCGAATAACGCGCTCTCGCCCAGACACTGTAATTAAGGTCCGCTCAACATAGTTGCAGTGTAAGCTACAAGTGAAGTCTGTGGGTGTTGAAAAACACAAGTGTGCCTGAGCAAGTGTCTGCAGTTAGCCTACCGAATATAAGTGGCCAGCCATGCAGTCAAATATAATTTTATACAAGTTTCATTAATTATAATTGACAAGGTTCTGTGCTTGTTGCGTCATTTTCCGTTTTGACTGCCGAGTCATTTAATTTTAATAATTGGTTCACTATCTGGGCAGCAATTCCTCTTTTATACAAGTTTCATTAAATTCGACTGAAAAAAACAGTACGGAGGTTTTAGTGATAATTTCCTTGGTTGCATCCTTTGAAAATTGGGTATTTGGGTTGCAATTCTATTTTTCTA
Source organism: Ascarosepion bandense (assembly GCA_037127315.1). Taxonomy (NCBI): domain Eukaryota; kingdom Metazoa; phylum Mollusca; class Cephalopoda; order Sepiida; family Sepiidae; genus Ascarosepion; species Ascarosepion bandense. The sequence continues at coordinate 18,336 of JBBBDQ010001522.1, forward strand.
CATGTTTCATTTTACACAACTCACAAGTAGCTGCTCTTTTAATGGTTCTTTTATTCATTTTTGACATTCGGGTCATGTAATATAATTGTCTATTTGGACAGTAATCACGATTTTATGCAGGCTTCCTTAAATAATGTTATGCGGTTGTTGCTTTATGTTACTTTTTGGCTTGTAAGTGATGAAATTTGAAAAATAGTGTATTTAGGCAAAAAAATCCCACTTTTATTAGAGTTTCAGTCAAGACTACTGCCAAGGTTCAGTGGTTTTTTATGTTATTTTTCTTTTTGGCTGCTAAGTAACTTATTCATCATTAAATACGACTGACAATGTAAAGCTCTTGAGTTAGTAACGTTGTTGCCTTCCGAGTCATTTAATTTAATAATTATGTATTTTTGTGGCAACCAATTTTTTTATACATGTTTTGTTAAATACAATTAAGAACTAAACCGGTTGTTGTGTCACACTTGTTTGTTGGTCGTGCATTTAAAGAATATCTGTGTATTTGGGCGACAAATCCACTTGTCGTAAAGTTTCAGAAACTAATACTGAAAGATAAATGCGTAGGTTGTGTTACATTCTTTGTTTGCTTGTATATCATATAATTTAATAATACTTTATTTAGTTAGTATTCACTCTTTTATAAAAGTTTCTTTAAATACGTTTGACAAGGTAAAAGAGTTGATTGTTATTATATTTCTTGTGGGCTGCGACATGTAATTTAAAAAAATGTTTATTTTGGGTAGCAATCCATCTTTTAGAAAGGATCATATAATTTTATAATTGTGTATTTGGGTAACTGTTGTGGTGTCCTCCCTCTGAAGACTCTATGTTGGACTCTTCCATCTACTATAAGATTAGTAGGAGAGGCGGCCTTGGGGGAACAGTTGGATTGACTGAAGGCTGGACAACCGACACACGCACTACCCGTGTAATACTCTTCTGTTAAATATGCAATATTTATATAACACATGTTTTGTTACTTTTTTCAACATTTCATTTGGTCACAATAGTAATATTACCTGATTTATACAAGTTTGATTAAATACGATTGACAAGTTACTGTGGGTGTTGTGTTACTTTCCTTGGTCTCTGCAGCCTCATGTAATTTAAAAATCGTGTATATGCGGAGCAAGACCTCCTTTGTAAACGTTTCATTCAATACGGCTAACAAATTACTACGGATGTTGAGTTACATAACTTTTTGGCTAAAGGATCATGAAAGTTAATAATTGTGTATAACAGCAGCAATATATCATTTATTTTATCTCATTTATACAATTTTCCGCAATTATGACTGAAAAGTTCCCGAGATTTTTGTTTTATTTTTCTGGTTAGATTCATTGTCATGGGCAGCAATATTTTATAAAAATGTCAATTTAAAACAGTGATCTGGTACTACGGGTATTGTGTTAATTCTATGTTGTCTGTCAGGTCATGTAATTTAATAATTCTACATTTGGGTCAAAATCCCTTTTATATCAATGTCATTAAAATAGAGTGACAATGTACTTTGTTGTGTTATTTAACTTTATGCTGGCGTGTCGTGTAATTTAATCACTGTGTATTTTAGCAGCAATGAAAACTTTGAACAAGTTTCTTGATATTCGACTGAAAATGGACTGCATTCGATTTTTTTTGTTTTTTTATTTTTTATAAATTTTTATTTTGTTTTTTTTTTACTTGATGGCAGCCTGGTCGCGCAAATAGATAATTTTGTATACAGGCCTCAATCACACTTTTCTTTTTTAATCATTTCGCCCCAAGCAAGGCAGAAATCCCACTTGTGCGCAGGGGGTTACAGAAGAGGTGAGATGAGAAAGAGGAACAAGTTATAGGGGTGTCAGAGAATGTGTTAGAACAGGATGAGAATACAGGTGTGAAGAGGGCTGCATGAGAGTGGAGTGAAAAGCAAGAATAATATGATACAAAGGTTCTCAGGGAAAGGACGTGACTCAAGAAGATAATAGATGGCAAATAACTTTGCATTTAAAATCGTGGACATTGTAGTTTTCAGGGAAGCAAGTATAGGGAAAGGAATTCTACAGGCGGGAAATGCGAGCAAAGAATTTGAAAAGTAGAAATTGCGGTTACATTTGATTGGTTTCACAGCAGAAGGGTGGGACCTAGTTGCTAGTCTAGTAGCTGGAGTAAATTCATGCAGAGGGCACAGGGAGCTAAGCTCGTCAGAGCAGAAGCCGAGAAAAAATTTGTAGAAGATACAGAAGGAAGCCACATTACGTCGGTGAGAAAGTGACTGGAGTTGAACAACCAGATTGGGATCAGTTACATTACAGATTCTTTGTTGGATTTGACCAAGAAGCCCGAGATGAATAGCAGGGGCTCCCGACGACGAGAAAAACTTTCTAGCCCTACAAAGGGAACCAAACTTCCGAGCAACAGATTTATCTATAGTTTCAATGTAATCATTCAACTTAATGTCGGCTGATAGATTTAGGCCTAGGAGGCGCAGTGTTTAGCTTTCAGGGAGATAACTCTGATGAGTGGTGGAAGCGGTTGTCTATGGTGGTTAAATGATAGCAGCTTCGTTTTGGGAGAAAATTTTACAAAAATATCATTAAATTTAACTAATACACTTATGTATGTTTTGTGTTATCTTACTTGATGGCTGCCGGTTCGTGTAATTTATTAATTGGGTATGTGGTCAGACATCCCTCTTTTATGCAATTTTCATCAAATTTGACTGTCAATGTCTTGGGTTTTCTGTTTTATTTAATAGATGTCTGCGGGTCATGTAATATAATAATTTTGTATTTAGTCACCAGTCCCTCTTTTATACAAATTTCATTAAATTTCACTAAAAATATAATGGGTTCGTTGTTACTTGAAGGCAGCCTCGTCATGTGATTTAATAATTGTGTACTTGTGCAGCAGTCCACCTTTTATACAATTTTCATTAAATTTGACTAACAAATTACTGTGTTTCTTTACTTAATGCCTGCCGAGTCGAGTAATTTGATAAGTGTTGAGTAATCCTGTCTTATACAAGATTCATTAAAATCGACTGACAAATTGCTGAGTTTTTTGGTGTTATTTTGATTGATGCTGGCGTAAGTGTGTAATATAATTATTTATATTTGGTCAGTAATCCTGTTTTATACAAGTTTTATTACAATCGACTAATAAATTACCGAGCTTGTTCTGTTATTTTACTTGGTGACTGCCGACTCATGTAATTTAATAATTGTGTATTTGGACAGCAATCTCTTTTTATACAAGTTTCTTTAAATTCCACTGAAAAAGTACTGAGTTTTTTTTTTGTGTTTTTACACTTGATGCCCACAGGGTGACTTAATATAATATTTTTTTATTTGGTCATTAATCCCACTTTTATACAACTTAATTAAATTTGACTGAAAAGTTACTGCGTATGTTGTGTTATTTCTCTTGATGGCAGCCATTTCGTGTAATTTAATAATTGTGCATGTAGTAAGCAATCCTTTTTTTAAACAAGATTCATTAAATTCTACTGACAAAACATTGACTTATTTGTAATGTTTCTGCTTGATGCCTACCAGGTCGTGTAATTTAATAACTGTGTATGCGGTCAGTAAACTCTTTTGGTAGCCTTATCCTTAAATTCGACTGACAAATTAAAGCGTATATTGTGTTATTTCTCTTGATATCTACCGGGTTGTGTAATACAATAATTGCTGTATTTGGCCAAAAATCCAAATTTGATACAAGTTTCGTTAAATTACTGCCTTTGTTGTGTTATTTTAGTTGATGACTGCCGGTTCATGTAATATTGCTGTGAATTCCGGGTGAGGAACCACACAAAATAATGAACAACAAAACATGTATTTGGATAGAAAAATAGGTTATATTAAAGGTAAAGATACAAATGGAAGCAGGTTAGTAATCCAGAAATACGATTAGTAAAGAATATATATATATATACAATATAGTCATGCGCAGACATACCTGTTTCATATCTCATCAGCACGGTCAGACTCCGATCGCCTCCTAAACCAGGATTGAAACTCGACTGAATCGGCGTCAGTCGGCGACTCTACCCCTAGGCCACGAGCGTCCGTTAGAAGAAGTTAGACTTTTTAGCGCGTATAAACACGCCCAATAGCTAGAGTGCTCTAATTCATTATTGAATGAGCGATGCGTATATGCCGGAGTAGCTACTGTTTACAATGTCTCCCACTCTTCCAGAGTGCTCAGTCAGGGTGTGAGAGCGTAATATATAAGTCTTGAAGTGAAGCTGTGCTGGAATTAGTATATCCGTCTAATACTATTCTGGCTGAGTAGAGCTCAGAGCTACTATGACCACGGACGCGGTATTTTTCTGTATCGTTCGGTATCTTACTGTTCTCCTATGAATCTCTACTGTTCTGACGTATCTCATTATGGCAGGAGTATATGCATACTCTAGTCGAGTGCATTATCATAGAAAAAGGGGAGATCCTCCCACAAATATTATAGTTGTTTATGAGTTTAGCAATCTCTTTTTATACAAGTTTTTCTTTTTAATTTGACTGAAAATACAGCGGTTGTTGTTAATGCCGTTTTATAATTGTGTGTTTGGTCAGCAATCCATCTTTTTTATTAACTTCGACTTTTGACTGTCCATTCGTGTAATTTAATAACTTTGTATGTGGTCAACGATCCCTCGCTTTTACAATTTTTATCAAATTTAACTGAAAATACTGCGTTTGTTGTGTGTCTGCGGGTTCGTGTAATTTAATAATTATATATTTCGACAGCAATCTTGCCTTATATACGTTTCAACAATATCAACTGACAGAGTTTTGAGTTTTGTGTTATTTTTACTCGATGCCTGTCGGTTCGTGCAACTTAATAATTCTGTATTTTTTCAACAATCCTTTTTTATATATGTTTCATTAAATTTGATTGACAATGTACTGAGATTTTGGTGTTTTTTTCTTGATCAATGCCGGTTCCTGTAATTTAATAATTATGTATTTTTTCAACAGTTCTTTTCTATACAAGTTTCATTAAATTCGAATGACAATGTACTAAAATTTTGTGATTTTTTTTACTTGATGCCGGCCGTGCCATGTAAGATAATAATTTTGTATTTGGTCAACAATCCCACTTTATTACAAATTTCATTAAATTCGACTCACAAATTACTGCGTTGCTGTCTTATTTTACTTTGTACCTGTCATGTAATTTAATAATTGTCTATTTTGTCAAAAATATCTGATACAATTTTCATTAAATTCGACTGACACATTTCTGCGTTTATTGAGTTACCTTACTTGATGGCTGCCGTCTTGTGTAATTTAATAATTTTGTATATTGTCAGAAATCCCTCTTTTATACAAGTTTCATTAAATTCGCATAAAAATTACTGCATTTACTTGTTGTCTTGCTTGCTGCTGAATCATTTGAAGGTATAACTGTGTCTTTTGGGCACCAATCCCTCTTTCGTTAAAGTTTCAGTAAGCAACACTGACGAGATAAATGCATTGTTTGTGTTACCTTCCCTGTTGGCTGGCGTGTTATAGAATATAATATGATTTTATGTAGGAAAGTTATCCCGCTTTTATACAAGTTTCATTAAATATGACTGAAAATTTACTGTGTTTGTTATGATAATTACCAACATTGGCTGCAGGATAATTTAATAATTGTGTATTTAGGAAGCAATCACAATTTTATACATGTTTCATTGTATTCTACAGAAAATGTACAACTCTTGATGTCTTCCATATTTGAATGTAATTTTATATTTGTGTATTTAGGTATCTATTTTACCTTTATACACATACAGTCAGTCAGTTTAGGTGCCATACGTGATACACGCTTGGGCGATCATGTCTCGAAAGAGACATGACTGACTGGGCAGAAGATTATCCCGCAGTAGGTTGCCATTGCTTTCTGCGATAGACTGGTTGCCGACCAAGGCTATAGAGCCCAATCTGTCCTGCTATTTAACCCATAACTGGAAGGAAGAGACGGATTAATACCTTTCCTAAGGGTATTTGCGCGTAAGTGAATACAATGGATTCAGCTGGAATCCGAACTCGGCTCCCCGGTTTCTCGTTCCGAGCCGATATCCACTGTACCACAACGCACATGCACTATTTTATCTTTTTTGAGGTATATTGACAGAAAATAAATAATTTAATTAAAGTAATTTTATTTGACTTACTCAACAAATTCTTTAACAAGAAAAAATACTTGTTACAAAATAAATTTAATGCTTAGTATAATACCCCTTTGCTTTGATCACAACCTTCATTCACACGCTTCTTCAATGTATCTAATGGTATTTCCTGCCAAGCAGCTTGTATTTGTTCCCAAAGTGTGTCTTACAAAGTAACATTAGATTTATCAATTCGAGAGAGGAACAAGAAAAAAGTCAGTCATATCTAAGGATAATAGAATAATGAGTAGGTTAAAAATAATTTGTTTAACAGAAAATAATAAAAAACTAATATCACTTTTCTTTAATACAGTTATTTTACACCTAGTTTTAAATAATCAATATTTATTAACAATTTACTTTACTTTTCACCCTGTATTTGAATTCCAGTGAGGTTTTTATGAAAATTATCCCTGTCGTAATACTTTTGCACACTACTGGTAGTGTGCAAAAGTGTTAGAACAGGGGTGATTTTAAACTGTATTTTGATGCCTCATAAGAGATAAATTAGTTCTTGTCCAAATACTTTTACACAAACACACACGCATATGAACCCTTTAACATGCTCACCACTTATCTCTATATTTACACGATACTTTGGCCATCAGAAAAACAAACGGATCTCGATATGTAAAGTAACAAGTTTATTCCCCTGAAGAGAGTCAACTTTAGACTCGAAATACGTGTAGGGGCAGAAATACCACTATGGACACTTAATATATCATACAAAAAGCAAGTAATAATAATAATAAAACAAGTAAATTTACACTTTAAACAAAATCTTCACGGCTTCTCGTACTTTTTCTCATATATATATATATATATATATATAGAGAGAGAGAGAGAGAGAAAGAGAGAGAGAGAGAGAGAGTCATCCGCAGACAGATCTGTTTCGCTGTATCACAACTCATCAGTAGGTTTAGACATCCGATTGCTTTTAACCAGGATTGAAACCCAACCAAATTGACATGTTGGCGATTCTATCTCTGAGCTATAGGCGCTCGGTAGAAGGAGATACACTTCTAGCGTGTGATATAACATGTGACCACACATCAATAGCTAAGAGAGTTCTAATTCATTACTGAATGAACGATGCGTAGACGCTAGAGTAGCTACTGTTTTTAAAAGTTTACTATTCTTCCAGAGTACTCAAGGGTGTGAGAGCGTATCTCTCTCTCTCTCTATATATATATATATATATATTTATATATATATATATATATATTGTAATTTGTTAATACAATGTTTTATAAAAGTATAATTATTATTGTTATGTAGATTTTTCGTTTTGACCAACTCACGTTCATTGTCAATTTGCGGGTATATTTTATTTATATCTGATGTTTTAGAAAGACATATATACTGGGTGTATCAGAAATACTTTTACAAACTTTAGGGGTGGATTTAGACCAAAACATGGAAAAATATAATTATAAAGTAGATCATAGATTTCCTTTAGCCCTATCAGTATATCATTTATGCAATTGATATGATAGAAGTCCTAAAATGATCGATAAAAAATTAAATATTAAAGAGTTTGATAATACCAACACTGAAACAGGTATTTCAAATTCTTGCAATGGTAAGTCCGTTAACTGTAAGAAGGAAGGCAAATGTAGATCTACCCGCGTAATCTACTAAGCCCATATCTCCCCACCAATCAACAAGAAGAATTACCTAGCTTATTTTGGTACTTCGGCAGGTAAATTTAAACAACGATACTACACTTACAAACACTCCCTTTTAAGATTTTAAATATCACTTTCCCAAAGTAATGTAAGAAAAGCGATTAAACCTCATAGTAAATTGGAAACTGATAGGTTCAGCCGGTATCCCTAAAAACATTTATGATAGATGTAATCTATGTTTAGTTGAAAAAATTAAAATAATAAAGTATCCTAAACAAAATCGGCTTTTAAATTAAAGTAAGAAATTCATAAATTAATTTGCATTACTTTTAGAAGGGCTATTTTGCAATTTAAAATATGTTAAATTTTATATTTTAAATTGCAAAATAGCCCCTCTAAAAGTAATGCAAATTAATTTTTGTCTGATAAAAGTTTTCTTTCCCTCTTTCTAATCGCTATAGTATAAGTTAAAGCAATCATATAGATCAAACATTTTAGCACTTATATTTTCTTATATTTTCCTATTAATCATAAATTCTACGTTCACTTTTCTAATCCCATAATATTTCCCCTACCTAAAATATTTAATTATTTTTTCTTCTTAATACCTTCTTATTCTTAAAACCCTAAGCTCTATAGCACTTTTTATTATAACCTTAAGCCTTCACTTTCTAGGACATTTTTAATTAATTATTAACCTGTTTTTTTTATAAACATCTATATATATATATATATATATATATATATATATATATATATATATATATGAATGTAAAATATTAGGGGATTTTGAGTGGACATCGGTGCATGTATATGGGTACGTATGCGCTTATATACGAAGGTATGCATGTATCTTTTGCATAATTAACGGCCATAATTAGTAAGCGCCCTCAGCTTTTTAAATGAAATTATGTAATTCATACTATTTTTAGTATTTATTGCCAAATGAAAATGTAATGGTTCTTTTGTTATTATTACTTTGCAAAATTTTACAAGGCAAGGAAACAAAGATGAACTTGTCCGAATCACCCTAAATGTTCTTCATTCTTTCATTGATGAGACTGCAATATAGGCAATTATTAAATATTTGTAAATTTATTTGATTCATATGTTATTAAAAAAAGAACCATTTTATTTTCATTTACATTTTTTTACTTGGCAATGAATACTAAAAAGATTAGTATGAAATGCCTGATTTTTTTTAAAACACTGGGGTGACCTAATAATTATGGCCAATAGTGTATATGTATGTATATGTATATACATATATAGTTGTACCTAATTCTACTTTAGCTGATTGTATATACCATTTTATGCCTGGATTTATTATTTACAAATATATTTTGAATTTTTTATATTACTTTCGCAAAATTCTTACTCTACTTATTCTAAAATCCTTGCTCTCTTATCAGCAATAGTCGCTCATGTTGCTTATTTCTGTACATGTATGGATATGTGTTTATATATGTTATGTATGCAGGTGTGTGTATGTATGTATATGGGTATATATATATATATATATATATGGGTATGTATTTGTGTATATATATATATATGGGTATGTATCAGTGTATATATATATATATGTCACTTTAAAAACAACAGTTCCTGCTCAATCACCAAAGTTAAGCAACGTTGAGCCCGGTCAGTACTTAGGTGGGTGATCGCTTGGGAATATCAGGTGCTGTAAGCGTATATTGACGGATGTGCGTTTGGGTGCGGTAGATGTCGGTTTGGAAAAGGAAATCGGTGAGCCGAGTTCCAATTCCAGTCGAACTCTGTGCATTCAGTTACGCACTGGTAAAGGTATTAATCCGTCTCTTCCCTCCAGTTATAGGTTAAATAACTGAGGTCTGCTGTTCATGTAATCTGTGGCGAACTTCTGCACTGATTGCCTGTTATCAGCAGTTCCAAGAAGTGTGGATGGTGCTACACAAGCCTTCACCACTCAAAACAATTCTTTGTGTGGCAGTCTAACTGAGTTAGATACTCATACGGCGGAATCGACGGGAGAATACATAATATATATATATGTGTGTGTGGTATGTGTGTGTGTGTGTGTGTGTGAATATGTGTATATGTATATATCTTTTATATTATATCCCTTTATTTTAGATTTATTTTATTTTGATATTCCTTTATATTCGTTTGATATTTATATGTAGATGTATGTGCGTTTATATATATATATATATATATATATATATATATATATATATATAATTTTTTAAAAGTTTTTCATTTATCATTATAGTACATATATGCTTTATTGAAATATTGATATGGCTTAAGGAAATCAATGATCTATTTTATAATTATCTCTATCTGTAGATTTCCCTATAACAGTTGATCTCTCTATTTTAGGTAAACTTCTTTTCTTTTTGTGTATTAATATATTTTTTTAATATTTAAATTTGTTTTATATATTATTTAATAAAATTACCGTTTATACCCCCACATAATACGGTATTTTTCTTTGTCCGTTCTTCTTTTTTATTGCAGTAGTAGAATTTAAATTAAATTAAATTTTTAGGAAAGTCGTATATTATATCATGGAATTTAATCTCTCTATTTCTCTGTTATTTCGCTTTTTATTTTCTTTTTCCATTTTAAGAATTTGTCCTTTTGTTTTCATTCTCTTTGACTGGCAGTTGTTACGGCTTCTGGTTACGACTGCCGGTTACGGCATGATTCCTCTCTCTCTCTCTCTCTCTCTCTCTCTCTCTCTCTCTCTCTCTCTCTCTGTTTTCTCTCTCTCTCATTTTTTCTTTTCTTTTTTATTCTCCCCCATCTCTCTTTTAGCTCTTTCCCTGTCTACTCCATTTTTCTTTTTCTCCTTCTGTCCCATTCCCCTCTCCCCACTTTCATTTCTGTGGCACGTTTAATACTGACTTCTTGACATATATGTATTCTTTAAAAGTTCTTTTCAGTGATTAAGTTCGAATACACTTTTCCCTCTCTCTGCGTCCCCACTTCTTCCATACCCTCCGTAACACTGTCTAGACAGCCATCTTATAGCATAATCTACTCTTTCTTTTATCTCCCACACCATTGTTATTTCTTATTTGTTGCTTTTTCCTTCTTTTCCAGTGAACTTTGGTTTATGATTTCCTTTTCAGTGACCTTCCGGTGTAATGTTTTTTTTTTTTTGTTGAATTTGATACAATACTAACGATTTCTATCTTTGACCACGCGAAAATTTGCGCAGAAATGATCAGACGACATATGTGATTTTCAAAGTTTATTGAAAATTTGAATATATCATACGACATAAGTGATTTTCAAAATTTATTAAAAATTTGAATATATATATAATATTTGGAGTTTGGGAATAGCTATTTTCAACATGTCAGTTTAAGACATGCATTGTCAATACCCTTTAATCAAATATATATGGTTATGTCAATTTTTCATTGCTACATGGACATTTCTATGTTTCGAGATTAATTCTCATCATCAGGCAATGCTGGTGTGGCTGTGCAGACAATTTACATTTAAATGACAAATACTTTTGGTTTACTGTGAATGTATGTGGGTGTTTTTGTGTGTGTGTGTGTGTGTGTGTGTGTGTGTGTGTGTGTGTGTGTGTGTGTGTTCGGCTAATCAGAGTGGAGATTCACTGAGGGGTTTAACCTCGAGGAATTTACGTGCTAACCAACTTTTTTCCTCCTCTTTTTTCTTTTTCCTTGACCCTATTCCTCTCTTGTCTACTTTCCTTCGATTAAACCCCGAAGTTTATATATACTACCGGCCATAATTATTAGGCCCTCAGTTTTAAAAAAAGTGATGTATTTCATACTATTTTTTAGTATTTATAACCAAGTGAATAATTGTGAACGAAAAGAGAATAGTTCTTCTTGTTACCATGGTACAATAACATGTGCATCAAATGAATTTATAAATGTTTAATAATTACCTATATTGCAGTTTCATCAATGAAAGAATGAAGAATATATAGAGTGATTCGGACGAGTTCATCTTTGCTTCCTTGCCTTGTAAAATTTTGCAAAGTAATAATAACAAAAGAACTATTCTATTTTCATTTGGCAACAAATACTAAAAAATAGTATGAATTACATTATTTATTTAAAAAAACTGGGATGGCGTAATAATTATGGACGGTAGCGTATATATATATATATATATATATATATATATATATATATATACTAAAATCTTCGTGTATAACCTGCTGGGCAGCTGACAGAGTACTGTTGGACAGCCGTTGTTTAAGTATAAAAACAAGCCAAAGAGTAACCTTACAGCTCTCTATGTCCCTAGTATTAATTTCGAGCGAGTTGCCTTGAATATAAATAACTGGAGATATTTGTGCCAGAGATGTATCAAAAATTTCGAAATCAGTAATATTGACCGGCTAAGCAACAAAAGACAACAGCGAAAATCGACAAAATTTATTTCTGTGTCTATGTCCTGAGATCCTCACTGTTGCTAAGTATTTGGATTTTTATGTTTTTTAGGTCATTATCAGGATCTAATGTTACACATGAGAGTAACGTAAAGACTGAATGAGTTTGTTCCATCTTCATCCGTCGAAATCGACTGGAGAGTCCATTACCATTTATATAAAATGTAAGATACAGACCTAAGTGAAAGTCCATGATCGCCTACGTTCTGAAGTTACACGGTGCATGAAGAAGAGGAAATGAATTATGTGTGCTGGGTAAGACTTCATAAAAAAATGATTGAAGACTGTAATATTTTCCGTATAGGTTCAATGGACTTCAGATCGGGTATTCAAAGATCCAGTGAACTCCCGAGATGTCAAGCGAGCGTTCCTGTCAACATGTACGTGTCCATGGCGTGATATTTCCATTTGTGTTATTTTTCTAGAATACATTCTCACGTCGAAACTAGAGGGACGCGAAGAGGGCCACCAGCAATTGACAAAAGGCTAAAGATACAGAGATTATCATTGTTTTTTTTTTTTTTTTGCAACTCATTACAGACAGGAATCAACAACTTTCGCGAATGTGCTTCAAACCTGACCTAAGGGGGCAAGATTGTACCTGTCTTCTATCAACTAATGGCCACATTCTTAGGTCTAGTTATATTGCATACATCATTTCCACAGTACGAATAATAATATTTGTTAGTCGACGATTATAAAACGCTGTGCACGCTTGACAATTCATTGACTAATGGGTCGATGGACGCCATCTTTATTTGTATGATTAACAATGATTGTTAGCTAACTGATGAGACATTATTCTTTCAATGTCGAAACAAAATGTACAATTTTGTAGTAGTTTGTAGATTGCACATGTTCTAACGTAATAATTAAGAATAAATATTCATTGCTCTACTTTATATTGAGCACTTTTTTAAACAATGTTTTGAACGCTGCGTTTATATTCATTTGGATATATATATATAATTATAAAAAAGTGAAAATTGAAGTCCACAATGAGGGGCAACAGACTGTTTCATGCGAAGCGCAATCATGTGGTCTGATGATTGCATTTAGCATGGAACAGTCTGTCGCCCCTGAGTGTTGACTTCAATGTTCACTCTTTTATAATTACATACGTTCTATCTTTGATATTGAGCAATTTATCCTATAAATATAGTACATCTTAAAACTATATATATATATATAGAGAGAGAGAGAGAGCGAAAGATGTGGATAAGTTTGTCATTTAACTAAGCAAAGTAATGCCGACTTCAAAGTTTCATGAAGACACCACTACTCATGGTTTTTTTTTAATTTGTTTGAAAAATAGTCATGAGGAGTGAGGGCAACATAGTGGTGCCGCCTCGAAACTTAGAAGTCGGTTTGACTCTGTTCAATTAAGTGAGAAATTTCTTCACACCAATCCTATTAATGCTTTATCACTCTCTAGATATATATGTATTTACAAATAATACAAAACTGTAATACCGGGAAGTTTTCAGATCATCTTGTAATTCGCGTCGAAGTTTCGAGGATCGACAAGATTGTCCTAGGTGTTCAACTCATGAGTTCAGATGTTTAATCGGTGCCTCAGGATTTAATTGATGCAATCATTGTATTTTTGATTAAAACGAAAGGTCTAAAATTAAGTCTACTACTAGATTGGCAACTATGTCCCATTGATTTACTGTTGGAAATATTAGATGCGAACTTAATTTTTATTATAAGTTTTCTTTCTTTCACTTGCCAAATGTAGAATTTTCTACCAGGTTCCTGCTTCCCTACAAGCTATGATTTTCATAAATATAGATGCAACACCAATCGCCAACTTCCTGAATCCTGTTTCTTTATTGCAATTTCTTCTCACTAAAATCGTCTCATTTACTATCCCTCTCAGTAACCACTTACATCTCTATTTTACATTGCTTTCACAAGTGACTGAGCAATCGATAAACTCGGGCAAATAATTTAATCCCAAACCTCGGTAAATGTATAAAATATTCTCGTATAAAAAGTTGGAATTTATTTCTGTAGTATTTCATCAGTGATTGGTATTGACCGATGAAAATTTATGCGCTTAAAACAACTGATTTGGAAATAGACATTTTAGATAATTAATCAGAGAAATATTTTGATTTGGCCTGATAAAGTAAGTGGCCTTACAGAAACACAACAATCAGAGAATTGCATTCAATGCACGGCTAAACTAGTTTCTGTTCACTTCGTTTTAAAACTCTTGAGGAAAGTATTAATCTACTCTCACCCAGTAGGTCAGGTCAGAATTTATAACAGATAACCTGATACAGATTTTACTTAGTTAAGATATAAAAATTCGGATTAGAAGCTATTGCGATGAGAATTCTTTTCTTCTTCTTTTATGTGCAATCTTCTTCCAGGACGTAGGCGATCATGGTTTTCCACATCTCCCTGTCTCTAGTGTCTCTTAGCACTCTTTCTCCTGTTGCACCATGCAACCCTCGTTCCGTCATTCACCTGATCAGGTTCTTCAAATATGTTATCCGCTGCTTTCCCCTGTCTCTTTTCCGCTCTATCTGGCCTGTTAGTATCAGGTTCTCCAAGTCCTCCTTCCTCATTGCATGTCCCAGGAACTTTAGTTATCTCTTCCCGATTGTCAGTATCAATTTCCTTTTTGTCTCCATCCTTTCCAAAAACTTGTCATTGCTCACATGCTCGGTCCATGATATCCGCAGCATGCTTCTGTAGCACCACATAGTGCAAAACGCATGAAACATAACGATCGCCTTGGCCCGATTTGTCTAATTTGAAATTAACAGCATCTATTGCGTGACATGATATTTACTAATTTCAGAGATTATTGCCTCGAAAAGAAACAATAGCCGAGAAAAGAACGAGGACTGAACTTAAAGAAATCATCTACAATTATCGCAACAGACTAAGGCTTGCTCTGAAACCGAAAGAGAAAATCGAATTCGATAAATCTGAAGTGGTCAACAAAACCAGCTTATTTAACAATCCCTTTGTAGGAAGTTCTTACATGACATTATGTGCGCAAGGATGGGGATATCTGCCATCGTGTAGGATAGAAAAGGAATCATGGGGAAGATTGGCAGAAAATTTCTTCGTTAAATGAAATTATACTTTTCGTTTTGTCCAGAAGTTCAAGTCTGAAGGATACACTACCGAGAGGCAAAACGCTACACTCAGATTTTATTATTGTCTGCAACAACGCATTTGAAACTAAAAACTTATGTTGTCCATAGTTTCTATTGACCCAAGCTCAACACCACAACATTTGAAAATAAAAATGGCTAAAGAAGTAAGCGAAAGTACTTGGAACAATATGCAAATTTTTGCACCGCCTACAGTCAGTTAACTGCCATACATGATATACGATTGGGCGATCATGTCTCGAAAGAGACATGACTGACTGTGAAGACGATTATCCCGCAGTAAGTTGCCATTACTTTTGCGGTAGACTGGTTGCCAGTCAAGGTTATAAAACCCAGTTCGACCTGTTATTTAACTCATGACTGGAGGGAAGAGACGAATTAATACATTTTCAAGATTATTTGCGCGTAAGTGAATACAAGGGACTCAACTGTAATTCGAACCCTGCTCCCCGATTTCTCGTTCCAAGCCGTTATCCACTCCACCACAACTCACACCCTTACACAAAACGTTTAAAATGTAAGAAGGTTGGGAAAATTAAATAAGAGATTCATCAAATGTTCCATGCTTGTCATATTCAACGAAACATGTGTTGTCCTACAGCAATCAATTCTGTGTTCTCTTTTGCAGAAGAAACCAATGTTCCATCCGGTGTGCTTTAGCGCCAGTCTACGTCACAGTTCCACAAAGCTTTATTTTCCGTTTTAAAGAAAACTCACTTTTTCACTAAGATATTTCTCTCGGAAGCCCATATCTTATATGATTATTACCCAAAACGTTAACAAAACAATTTTTAAAAATTAATGGATTTTTATTTTAATCTGACTATTTTTGCTGCAAACGTTATTATTACGGTGTGAGTGAGTTCTGTTTAACGGCATATCAACCTCTGTGGGTTATTTAATGCCAAAAAGATGGGGTTTTAAGGGTTTTTTTCATGTTTGGTTGTAGTGAGAAGGTTTAGTCAAATTTTGATGAAAATTCTTCTTTGTTTTATTTTGCTCATCCATATTTTTGTCATCTTCGCCATCTCTGCGATGGCAGTTGCATCAATGTGCTGATTTCTGAGTTCCAAGTACCACTTTAGACAATATTGCTCCTGTGTATTTAAAACTGGACATTTTCCCTAGTGAGGTCCCATTCATGGTAATGCTGACACATGTGTTACTATTTGTGTTGTTCATCATGTGATAATCCTCTTTCAAAAGGTTTGTTGGCCAACTCCTGGAACTCACTGTTACTACTTGTTATGAGGTAAATGTCATGTGCAAAACGTAAGATACAGACGGGCCTGTCACCGATAGATATTGAAGGTTTTGGTCGTTCAAGTTTTCTTTCATGTTTCTCTCCAGAAATAGGTTGAACAATGTAGGTGAAAGTACGCATCCCTGTTGCACATCGGCAGTTCTCCAGAAGAACCCTTCCATTTGTTTTCCAAGAAGAACTACGCTGGTGGCATCTGTATATAGAGCTTGGATGTCTTGTATAATTCCGTTATCGATCTTGAATTCTCTAAGGATTTGCCAAAGACCTTCATTCTATACACGATCCAATGATTCCTTGAAATGAGCAATGTTGTGAAATACGTTCTTCCGATGTTGCAAATGTTCCTTTACAAAAATTCGGCAATTAAATACCTGTTCCATTGTCTTTCGTCCAGTCCTAAACAATGATTACTTTCCCTATAGCAGTTCATCAGCATTTCAAACGATTCTAACTGATACAGACCAGGACTTTATTAGGATGAGTAATCAGGCTTATTTTCTTATAATTTTGACACTGCCTGTGGGTTCCTTTTTCTTGGAAGCGGTATTACCAATGACTGAGTTCACTTGTTAGGCCACTTTTTTGTTCCTAAAGTTTCTGGCATAGCGTTGTTATGATTTGATGGTTTCTTCTCCTCCATGTTTTAACAGCTCAGAGGAAATATTATCCCCCTAAGGTGACTTGCCAGGTTTCAAGCTCTTTACTGCCGACTCAGCATCTTCTTTCAGTATTGGCGGACTGGCGTCGGGTTCTTCAGTGGATTGCTGGTCACTTTGCAATATGGAAACATCAGGATGAAGCTGGTAATTGTATAAAGGATCACAGTATTCCATCACAGTATTGCATCCAACTGTGGAGAATCTTCTTATTGTCCGTCAACAATTTACCATTTTCATAATCTACGATCGTTGATCTCTGTTGGCTGGTCTTGGTGAGGAATTTGGGAGTATTGTAGGCCTGTCTGTTGTTGCCAGTAAGCATATACTTTTCAATGGTTTTGCACTTATTTTGTATTCACATTTCTTTACTTGCTCGCAGTTTTCTTCTCGCATCATTCTGCCCTTCTTGATATAGAGCATAGACCTCACCACATTAGTGATTTTCCCTCTCAGTTTTCTTCTTTTATCCAAGATTTAGTTGGTGTCCCCCAGTTGGAAATTGTTGGTGTTTACCCAAAACCTTCTTAGCTATTGTGAGTAACATCTTTTAAATGTGATCTGCAAAAGTGTCTACGTCACAGTTATTTAGGCTCACGGCTGGAACCTTGCTGCTAATTTTGGTCTGGAACAGTTGCGTGACTTCAGGGTCATTTAACTTCTCAACGTTGAAGCGGATACGAGAGTTCTTTGAACAGTGCTGAATATTCAGCCTCAATTTAAAAGTCGTCATCACAAGATCGTGATCACTGTCGATGTTTGCGCCAGGAAATATCCTTGTGTTTGCCTTGTTAATGCTGGATTTATAGCTTTGAAGAACCAGAATAAAATTGACGTAGCTATCTAGATCTTCTCATTAGGTGAGTGCTAGGTTGCAGTTTGAGACAGCTTATTGGGTTGTAGAATGTTGGCCAGGGTAAAATGATGACTTCTGGCAAATTTGAACAATCTTAAAACTTTGTCATTTGTCTCCCAACTGCCAAATCTTCCGACTGTTCCTGCCCAGTTTGGTCTTATCTTGGCATTCCAATCTACTTGTATGAAGGTGCCGTCTTTCCGGGGGACATTTCTCAAGGTTAATTCTAATTCGAAGTATTCCTTAAATTCCTCATCATCACGCTCTAATGCTGGAACATAGTCCTGGATGACGGTCATGTTCTTTGGTCTGTCTGATACATGAAAAGAAATAAAGCTGCTGAAAATAGAATTAAAACTGATGATGTAATTTCTTTCTTTACAATAAATGCCACTTCATATTGATGCTTCTTCTCATCTCCAGAAACCAAATTTTATGTCCATCTTGTGTCATTGTTTCTCCAAAACCAATCCATCTGAAATCATACATAACGTTTAGGTTCATGGGTAAGTTCTTAGCTCCTTCAGGTAATGTATTTTGTGAGGAATTTGCATGTTTCTGTTGTAATCTTTTCCGTTGATATCCTGTTTTTTTTTTCGCAGTAGCCAACTTATAACGCCCATCCTGAAGCCAATCAATGGAACGCATGGTCTTTGTGAATCCATACCTCGACCAATCCAGAATAGTTATATTTTGCATGGATCATCATGGTCTGTACACTTGGTCATTGAATCCATTTCAGTTATGAATAAGTTCTGAAATTTTAATAAAAATCCGACTATTATTTGATTTTTGCAAGAATGTCCATATTAATGTATTTCACAGTCAAAATTTGCTTTTGCGTTTTGACATAATATACTCTGACGTCAATTTAGGCCTCGCACTGACGAGAGAAAAAAATTATCACTAAATGAACCTGTTATAAATAATTAATTTTTTTTAAATAATTAAAAAATACTTTGATCTATTATCTTAATGATAGCATAAACATTTTGCCGAGAAAACTGTGTTTTTATTTAATTTGATGCCTTTTCCTTCAGACTTCGCTGTTTTTTCAGCAATTCTTGATATATCTACACAAGACATAGGGTTATAGAGGGATGAGTGTCTTATGCTAGTACAAAATTCTACACATTAAAACAGACAAAATAAGAAAACTCATCCACAGAGAATTCAAAACTTTAAATCTAAAAGTAATAATCAACATTAATTTAAATGTAGTAAACTTTCTTCATGTGACACTTGACTTAGTAAATAATACTTACCAACCATACATAAATCCTAACAAATATCTCTTATACATCCACCCAAAAATCAAATCACCGCCCAAGTATAATCAAACATATACCCTCCTCCATACAATATAGAACTAGTAAAAACTCTTCAAGTGAAGAAATATTTTATAAACATTAGAAGTTAAACCCGTCAAAAGCAAAGAGAACCCCCAAGCCTAACAGCTAGATAAGTGTCCAGATAAAGGCACAAAAAGAAACCGTCAAGAACAATCAGGAGAATTTACAGCTCATTTGTAATGTATACATTTCTCAACAATATGAGTCGAATATAAAAAAAAAGATTATTGAAAAAAATTATTCTTGAAAAGGGTTAATCCCTTGTAACTTTACATAAATGAAAAGAAATACTCCATAATCATTCATCACGATTTAAACATAATGCTTTTAGAATTATGATATTATACCCACTACTTAATAAAATGACCACTGAATGATAAAACAAACGTTTAACATATGTACACAAAAATGATGGTCCATACGAGTAGGATAGTATTGACTTTCCAGATGACTGAAATCAACCCCTTTTCCAGACAAGCGTCGGAAGTTGAGATTTACTGAGTTTCGGTTAAACTGTCAATGTTACTAAAGAGACGTTTTCTATCTTTAAAGCATTATGCAAATAAAATAAAAGACTATAAAGAGATAATAATTAATTTTGTAACATAAATGTTTATTTTTCTGTAAAATATCCTTCATTGTACATGCACTTAATTCTGTCGTGAATAATAATAATAAGGTAATTCAAGCATTATAGAATGATGATTAAAGGTAACATGCAGCTTATAATTATGTATCGAGATATGGAGTTATTGAATCATCTGATATAGATACGGCAGCTACTTAACAATCAGATGAAAATAGTCAAAAGCAACTCCTGATAAAATTTGAAGAAAATCAAGAATAAGATTGTTTTTTAAATGCATTAGATAACATGTGACAAAAAAAATGGCGCAAGTCGAAAAAACAGGAATAATAGTAGTAGTAGGTGTATTAGTAAGAGAAAGAAGAGAATGTATGAGAAAGAAGAGGAGGAAATGTAGTACTAAGAGAAGCAGTAACAGGGGGAAGAGAAGTAGGAGGAAGAGCGATATTTTAAAATACACAAGAGAAAAAGGAGTAGTAGTAGTAGTAGTAGAAAAGGAGAAACCTAGAGGCAGACATTTTGCTTTGCAACTGGAAAGTAAATATCATCGAAATTAAACAAAAAACATTTGTGTAAAACGGATGCACAAACTGATGTGTTTGTCGACAATAACAAAATCTTTTTGAAGAATAGAACAGGGAAAAAAAGAAAAGGCGTTTGCAAAAAACAATTTCAGACAAACAAAATGAAAAAAAAAAGCACGGTTTTTTATGTTCAGGCAGACAGACATAAAAACATATCTAATTAATAACGACCTGAAAATAACATCATTCGAGGAAAGAAGAGAATAAAGAAATACGTTATTCAATGAAAAGGAAGAAGAAGAAGAGAATAAAGAAATACGTTATTCAATGAAAAGGAAGAAGAAGAAGAGAATAAAGAAATACGTTATTCAATGAAAAGGAAAATCAAAGAAGAAGAAGAAAAAAGATGTAAAATTCGATAAGTTATTAAAGATTAGGGAATAAAAAGAAGAAAAAATAAAAGACGGCAAAGTCAGAATAAAAAAAAGATTAGAGAAACGTAAAAAAAGGAAAGGAGAAAATCAAGAACTTGATAAAATGGAGACACAAAAACCTTGAAAAGAAAGAAAGAAAGACAAAAAAGAAGAAATATAAGAAGCCAAAAAAAAATACAAACAGCAACAATATAAAAAAAATGAGAGGATCAATGGTTACAATGCAGGAGAAAGAAGAATAGGAAAATAACAGGAAAAAAAACCAAGATGGTAAATACAACAAAATAAGAATGACAAAAACGCGTGTAAAACCAACATACACTTGCAGCAGCCATAAATGTCTGCGGTCAGCCCAAAGGGAGGTTACTCTAGTAATTTTGGAATTACAGTCTTATTGTGCAAACGCCGTTGGACATTGGGTTACTCAAGCATAATCGGCTGCTTCTTCTTTGTAGATGACAACACTTCCTCTGTCTAAACCTACAACACGGGTAATTTGATTAAATCATTGCCACTAATAATAGCGTCTGTGTTATTGTACCACGTCGACTTATTTAATGGGTACCGTGTGTAGGATCAGTCTTTGCTCTTGTCCATTTTCTGTTGCCTGGGGCGAAATTCCACCATCTCCTCTCAGCCATTGACGCATTTCAGACAACC
>JBBBDQ010001522.1:42500-45000 GCA_037127315.1 Ascarosepion bandense
TTAAAAAAAAAGGTATATATATATATATATATATATATATATATATATAACAATTTGGAAGCAAAGGCATATGATGAAATGAAAAAAGCTTTCGTGTAACGCGTTTTGTTTCTTTCGGATGTTATCTAACTTCATTTGTTTTTGTTGATGCGACTAAAAACGGAAGATGTTGAGGATTTTCAATTTAACAAATATAATAATATTTTTTAATGTGTTTAAATTCTCGCCAATTTTATTGAGATTTTTTTTTGTTTTTGTGTTCATCATCTTTGTGATAACAGATGTTTTGCTAAGAATGGCGTAAGAGCTTGGACTTAAATGTATTGTTTATGAATTTGCGATTCTTATGAAAAATTTCTTCTCATTAAACTGTGTTCTATTTTAACAAGAGTAGATTTTTTTAAATTGTGGTCAGTCTTGTTAAGGTTAACAACTTAATGCAAAGAAGAGAAAAGGGTTGAAAAAGAAAAAAAGGAGAAACATGAAAAAAAGGGGAAACAGAAAAAAACAGAATGGAAAGCAAGAAGAGAAAAAGAAAAAACAAAGAGACACAATAAAGAAAGGACAAAAAAATACAATAGCAGGAAATACTGTATCATAAGAAATAAATGTTGACACCATTTCTCCTAATAGCGTTTCAAAACCCCTAACTGGAAAATTTAACTATGAAATTTACTTTCAAATATACCGGGATATATTTACAATACAGAAAAAGTTTTACATCATAATTTTAATACAATTTGAAAAATAACTACTATTACTATTAATTTATAAATTAATGCTAATTTAAAATAATTTTAAAATATTTAAAAATACCAAAATTAAAAATATGACTAGAGAAACAGGAAAAAATTTTTTATAAACTTAACAAAAGGGGGAAACACACATTGATAATAATACAGCTGTATTTTAAGCAGTTATTTGGATATATCCCTTGGATTAAAAATAGTGTCCAACTTTAAGCAGATAAAAACTGTGATAGTAAAACAATCTAAACTTATTTATAAATGGAACTTTGTCTGTGTGTGTGTGTGTGTGTATGTGTCTGTGTGCGTGTCCGTTACCTATAGACTCCGAAACAGCTGAACCGATTTTCTTGCAAATTTACACATTTGTACTATAAGTGTCTGCGAGTGTTCTTAGATAGGTCTTGTGTCGAGGTACCCCGATAAATATCGAAAATTGATAATCGAAAAAAACGGGTTATAGAAGGAGTGGTCCGATTTTAATCAAATTTGATACACTCATAGACAAAGACATAAGAAACGATAGTCAGAAGTTTCAAGGTTGCAGTTCTTACAATAGTGCAGAAAATCGATAATATATATATATATATATATAAAAGGCAAGATGTTTGTGTGTGTGTCTGTTTATCTGTCTGTATGTCCTTTATATAAATCCACAATTTTTATCCGATTCTCACCAAAATTCACGCAAATATTCTTTAGGCTGAGTCTGAACTCCAGGACTATGGATTAGATTTAAAGCTTTAATTACACCCGAGCAACGCCGGGCTATACTGCTAGTCTTATTATTTAAAAAAATGTAAGCGCCAAAGCAGTTTCACGCCACTGCATTAAACATTGACATTAAATATGGAGATTTACGATGCACCTTTTGTTAATGACATATGGAGACGCTGCTTTGGAAGGAGTATTTGTCGGCACAATACAATTGACCTCGTCAAATTAGCATCCTATGTCGACTGGAGAAAAAAACAGATGTTTGTTGTTCCGAAGTGTCGAATATAAAAGAAACGTTTAACTGGAAGTTCAATATGACAGTGAATGCTGGACAAGGTTGTCAAAGATGAAGGAAAATCTTGAAGCAGCTGAAATGTGGTTCTACAGAATGATGCTGCGGATATCATGGATCGAGCATTTGAGCAATGATTAGGTTTTGCAATTGATGGAAACGAAAAGAAAATTGAGTATCAGGAAAGGACAGCTAAAGTTCATGAGACATGTAATGAGGAAGTAGGGCTTAGAGAACCTGATACTAACAGGCCAGAAGAAGAAAAATAGAGACAAGGGAAAGCACCGGATAACATATTTCAAGCGCTTGAGCAGGTGGATGACAGAGCGGAGGTTGCGTTGTTGAACAGGAGAAAGCGTGCCAAGAACCACCAAAGATAGGGAGACATGGAAAGCCATGGTCGCCTACGTCCTGAAAAGACAAGACACATAGAAGAAGAAGAAGAAGAAAAAGAAGAAAAAGAAGTTGTTTTCTTTGCTTTTTTTTTGCAATTTTGTTTAACCGTAGAAGAATTGTTCCAAATAGACATAATTTAAATTTAACTGTAATTTACTAATGACACATAAACACACACACACAAACACATACTCTTTTATATATATATATATATATATATATATATATATATATATATATATATATATATATAATTTTGAGAAGCTTGTCACTTGGCTCTTTCACTTCATTTGTAACTTTACTTCGAAGTTTCGTGAGGGCATTAATGTAATTTCTTCAGACTTCAGGG
>JBBBDQ010001522.1:50000-215000 GCA_037127315.1 Ascarosepion bandense
TCTTTTCCCATCAGAACCTTCGTAAGCCAACTCAATTCGAATCTTCTGCACTTTCCTCAGATTGACACTCAATCTAAAATGTTTGTCTTGGAGCTTCCGGTTTGAATGCTGATCAGAACAGCATGCCGTTTCCAAATTCCTGGCGGCAATTTCTGTAGTACTCTTTTTCTCACAGACAGTGCCCAACTGACTCTACTATACCGCTCAGCCAACAAAATCACAAACAAATAATGCAAATGCACGAAATTTAAAAAAATATAAAATTGCGACATTTTACTATCGCACTCTTTATATATGCACGCACTCAAACTTCGTGTGTGTGTGTGTGTGTGTGTGTGTGTGTGTGTGTGTGTGTGTGTGTGTTTTCTTACATGTATTACACATGCGTGTGTGTCAATGTTAGTGACCTAATGGTCGGTAGCCATGGGGAAATATTTGAATCAAGAGTCAGGTCCCCTACGTAGATTGACTTGAGGCTTGAGGTGGTCGAATTGGGAAAATAATAGTTTTTTTTTTATTCTTCCTATCGTGAAATCTCGTCTATTATGGCAAATCGCCAGAATTCCCACTTTACAACCAGTCCTTCCACCAAATCGATGTGGCTCCCCTGATGGCGTTTCTCTCTTCTTACCCACTTTTTCA
Source organism: Ascarosepion bandense (assembly GCA_037127315.1). Lineage (NCBI taxonomy): Eukaryota > Metazoa > Mollusca > Cephalopoda > Sepiida > Sepiidae > Ascarosepion > Ascarosepion bandense. The sequence goes on from JBBBDQ010001522.1 coordinate 50,643, forward strand.
GAAAGATAATTCAGCTTTTCTGAAAGCTCGATGTGAATTCATCCAATTTATAGAAGCGCATTACTGTAAATTCAGACCATAGATGTATTTATATAAATGTTTCTTTATATATAAAAATGCATTATAAAACAATATAGGGTATCTCTTCTTGGACATGCTGATTATTAGAAAAGTTCATTATCTGGAGATAATGAGATAAAATTGAATCTTACGTACCAAAATTATTTGACGCGAAAGTTATACTAGCGATCTCTACACTATGAGGATGTATTCTGAACGGCTCTAGAGAAATGCTTCAAGCCCAGGGAACTGAACGAACGTGTAAAACCTTCTTCGAGAACAGGCGATGTCAGCGAAACGTGACTAATATAAGACAATAAAAAGATATTAAAGCAACAGATAATTGCTACTATTAATTTCAGACATATATATGTATTTGGATTACGAACCAGATGTCTTGACTTTAACTGTTATAAGAATGTTTTTAGCAAGACTCTTTTCTCATAATTACATGATGTACATCTGAGTTAAAATATATATTTAAACTATATAATCGTCTCGTCTTTGTTCATCTTCCATAACTCATATGTGGGGTAATTAAATTTCCCATAGCATATAGTCAAGTTTATATTTGCTTGAAGCTTTGGGGATTTTGTTATTCCAGATCGATACGGACTACTGAGTATTGATCTTTAATTATATGTATATATATTTTCTTGAATTATCTAGTGAGCGCTCAGTCAGAGCAGAATGGCCGAGAATAATTTTACATTTTCTGTATTTATAGGGGAAGAATACGCATTAATCGACATATTATTATAGGATGTATTTCTGATATAAAATAGATATTTAAGCTATATAATCATTCTACATATACATGAATTTGAAAAGGAACGCTTAAAAATGCCGAGATGTACTTAACAAATATAAATGTAAACAATATCATCATAAAATCGGTACCATCACATAAAAAATGTTTTGTACTCTAAAAACACTATGAATTACGTTCCGACTCCGAATACACTAAAAATACCCATAGAAATAGAAAATTTACCAATATACATCCAGTTATAGCAAAGTCTCTGTCCAAACATAAACAATGATTAACCCACTTATGAGTAAATAAAGAACGTTATTAAAAATAATTAAAATAAAGCATAATTAACCATCATAAACAATCGCTCCTACCCCCCATTAGCATGGAACAGGCTAGTCTCCCTGAGAGTAAAACACTACGCCTCCTTGGTCTCACACTCTCAGCTGACGTCAACAGGAATGAATATATCGTAACTATTGCTAAATCCGCTGCTAAGAAATTCGGTTCTCTGTGCAATGCCCGGAAGTTTTTCCCATCTGAAGCCAACCTGCACATATATAAATCTACCATCTGCCCTTGTATTGAATACTACTGCCGCATCTGGTCGGGTGCCTCTGCTATTCACTTCGGGGTTCTTGACAAAATGCAACAGAGAATCTGTAATGTGATCGATACCATCGCAGTCGCTCTCTCACCGGCGTAACGTGGCCTCTTCTATAAATACTTTCACGGCTTCTGCCTCAACGAACTTAGATCACTGGTGCCCACTAGGTGTGAATTTACACGAGCTACTAGATTAGCAACTACGTCCCACCATTTTCCAGTGAAACCGATAAAATGTAACCGCAATTTCTACTCTAACAGCTTTTTTTCACACGCTTCCCATCTGTGGAATTCCCTTCCATATACTTGCTTCCCCGACGGCAATAATCTCCAGAAATTTAAATGTAAGTTCAATAGACATCTCCTATCACACTAACTAGCATCCATTCTCTCAAACTCTTTTTTCATTTTCTCCCCACACCCATCCTCGGTATCCTCATCCGTCTATTACCCTCCTCCTGACATTTCCTTTAACTAACCCTTCTTTCTCATCACTTTCCCTTGCGCAACAGTGGCAGTAGAATGCCTTGCCTGGGTGAGACGATTAAAAAAGAAATTGCTTGACATTGAGTCTAAACTTTAGAAAATTTAACATTTGTTTTCTATTTTAGGAAAGAAACGTATCTCCGAAAGTGGAGTACATCATGACTTAAATCGGTATGGAAGCAAGATGGTAGCACTGTTGTAAACATGGAGGTATCAGAAATGGGTGCCTCTTTGTGAAAATGTCACGAAAATAAATATCTTAACTAGGGTTTCATCGTTTCATGAAAGCCGATTTCTCACGAACCAGTTTGATTTTTGTTCTTGTAAGAGAGTTAAGGTTGGCATATATGTCTTCAGACAACCCCAAGAACTTGCCTACCTCTCTAATAGGGAATTGTATACTTACTCTGTCGAATCTACAACAGCATATTACAACATCACTATACTTCTTCTTGTTCATTAAAATCTGTATTCCAAAATCTGAATCCATTGATTGAAAGCAACGATCAACTCGAAGAAATTATTCAGTGGACAAAATCTTAGAAGTCAAGTGAGGAGGCCAATTATTTTTTACTATTACATTTTTTTATGTATTTTGTGCATATTTTATTTAATAATTATTTATTTATATTGTAGAAATATCTAAACATAATTCAAATTAAAAAAAGCACCAGTCCTTAAGTTTGTATGAGTCTGTGAATACATGCATATGATTGAATATGTAAATCTGTGCAAATTATTTATCTCTATTCTTTTACACTGTTATTTTTATGCATAATGTAAACAAACTACTTTAGTCCCTTGCACCGTGAGTTTAATTTTAACGCATCCTAATTATAGATCTGTTTTTTTCTCTTACCACGATTTTAGTGTCCTATTCCATCGTTACGTTTTGCTATTAACCTAACTTTAGACATTTAATAAACAAAAATATTCGAACATCTAATTTAATACATATAAGGAAGGAACGCTAATAAATAATTCAAATCGAGAAAAGTCCAGTTTAATATGCACCTGATGATTACAAAATCGCATGAAACTCCGAATCATGCGCAAAACATAAGATAATATGCATATTTATTAATATATATATATATATATATATATATATATATATATATATATATATATAAGTGTGTCGTAAGTCTCTGTTTGGCGAAAGAACGAGACACCGTCTAGCCTCTAACAACTTTTTCTCTCGTGATTGCTACCGGTTGTAATACGGCATTAAATGAGTACATTCTCTATTCCTCCCACTTCTATAAATCTCAAAATTTTAATTCTCTGATGATAAAGCTGAATGCTTTGCCCTTAAATCCACCTCAAACTCTACCCTTGATTTATCTCGACTATTTCTACTCACCTTCCAACTTAAAATTGAATCTGTTGAGTTATAGGCATATAACTCCTTCCATAGTTTCATTTCCCTACAACGCGTTTCGACCCGATATTATCCCTGTAAGGGTCATTAAGAAATGCATTCCAGAACTGTTTCCTGTTCTCTCCAAACTGTATAATGAATGACTGGTTACCTATTGCTTTCCTGCCTGCTGGAAGTCTTCGTCTGCCGTTCCAGTTTTTAGAAACTCTGGTGAATTTTCCAACCCTTCCAACTATCAGCCTATTAGTTTTCTACAACTTTGGGTCAAACTCATAGAGGCCCTAATGCTGAATTAGTTCATCAGCTCTCATTGCAGAATCTTTTCTCAAACAAGCAATATGGTTTTCGTTCCTTGAGGTCAGCTGCTGATGTACTGACAATAATTACGGAATGTGTCTATCATGCTTTAAATAAAAAGTGGTAAACAGGTCTATAGCATTGGACATCTCGAGAGTCTTTGACAGAGTTTTACCTACAGGTGTTCTCCACGAGCGAACATTTTTGCGCTGATCTGGTCATTCTTATCAAAACATGAAATAAAAGTGAAGTGGTCCTGCATTGCCACTCGTTTAGTTTTCATATCCAAGCCTAGGGCTTCATCCATGGTTCTAATCAATTTTTGATTTTCATTAATGATCTTCCTTATGACATCAGCTCTCAACTTGCCATCTACGCTGACGACCCAGCTATTTTTTTAATCGTCTCACCTCGAGCAAGACGGTAATGCCACTGATGTGCAGGGGGCTACATAAGAATGAAAGATTAAGTAGAAGAGAGTGAAGAGGAAGACGAACCAGTTAGAAAGGAGCAAGAGAAGGATGGGAATACAGGTGTGATGACAGTTGCAAAGATGGAGAGAAAGGAAAGGTTATACGGGGTGGTGAAAGAACTAGAGTCAAGTGGTTAATAGGTGAGTATTGACATTGCATTTAAATTCCTGGAGGTTGTAGCCGTCAGGAAAGCAAGAATATGGAAGCGTGTTCCACAGGCGCCAAGTACGAGAGAAGAAGCTGCAGGAGTAGAATTTGGTTGATCTATCTGTGAATGGGTGGGACCCAGTTGCCAAACTGGTTGCACGAGTAAACACCTGTTGCATAGGCACCAGTGACTTATTTACTTATTCGTCAGATGTAGGGTGATCCGTCCTACAAAGTTAAAATGGCAGCCGATGTCGAAAACGACATCACGTCTTCCGGTAAGTTAGGTAAATAAAATCTTGTTTAATTTAGCCACGCCAAAACTAAACCTCTCTTTATTAATTATCTGAGAGAACTCTTTCTGCCTTCCATCTGCAAGGGAATCGTTGCGCCTGCGCATTCTCAGGAGACATGAAGTGGGTTGCTTGTGTGGGTCTTTTTGTTGTGGAGTAGTTTTCGCACTGAAGGTTATAATTGTGCTATATCGGTTGCTAATCGACTTAACGTACGTAAATTGTTATGAACTTGGTAATCTTCCACTGAAAGCTGCCTCCTTAGTATTTGGCTAACTGCTGACTAATATCAACTGCCTAGTAGTTCTACTGAACTCTAATAAAACTCTAAAGAACTCCTATGCAATTCCCAAGAACTTCTCAAGAGCTTCTAAGAACTTCCTGTTAACTAAATTAATTAATATAGGAGAAAGTGTCCATTATGTGAGGAATAAGTGTGTTTTCCCATAATACTTTTCTAAAAATGATTTTATGGTGATTGCTGGAATGAACTCTTTGCTCTGGTACCCACACTTTTTAAAAGTTAACACAATACTAGATTGGCGACGAGATCTCATCATGAGGTGGCTAGATGTAGCCGTAAATTCAATGTTATCAGTTACTTTTCTCACACTTCTTGCTCGTGGAACAACTTTCCGACTCCATGCTTACCAGCCAACTTTAATCTGCAAATATTTAAATCCAGTATCAACCGCTATCTACTGTCTGCTGATTACTCTTTGCTTCTTGTTAATATTTCTGTTCCTGATTGTTCCATTTAGTTTTAATATATATATATATATATATATATATATATATATATATATAGTGAGAGAGAGAGAGAGAGAGAGAGAGAGAGAGAGGTGTTCGCTACAATTCGGACTGACTTTATTTTTGGCATTAAGTGAAATTAATATTAAATATATCATTTTTCCTTGTTTCAGATTTGTGTGACAAGAATTTGTTGGATTAACAAATTAAGCAAAATGTCCAGTGAACTCGAGCACCGTAGTACAATTATTGTAGCTCTATGTTGTGGCAACACGCCCAAAGAGATTGTTGAGTTTTTCATTTCCCGAAATCGACACAGTACAATATTGTCAAGACCTTCAAAGAGTCTGGTAAAGCTAGAGTGAGTCTGAGAAAAACACAAGGCCGATCCGAAGTTTGCAAGTTGAAGGGTACGTCGTGCCTCTCCAATTCTTTGGTAATCGTCAGACTGTGACGAAATACGTCATGAAGAATGTTGTAAAGCCATGGATTGTTCAAGTAGCTAAAGGGAAGCCATTGCTCTTCCAACAGAACGGAGCTCCTGCTCATGCGCCCAGTTTGGTCCAGACTTGGGGTGACGAGAATCTGGACATTTTCTGGTCAGTGGATTTCTTCACCCCCGAGTAGTCCACACCTGAATCCTTGCGACTATTACCTACGGGGCGCGCTTGAGAGACAGTCCAACAAACGTGCACATAATACTGTCGACTTCCTGAGGACTGCTATCATTGAGTCCGTGACCATCTGGTGAATGGAGTAGGTGACCAACGCCTGTAGGAGGTTTCGGCCTCGTGTGAAGGCTATAATTGAAGTTGGAGGGGGCTGGATTGAATACGATGGTAGAGGAGAGATCAGACAACAATGTTATAAATGAATCTGTCATGTAAATACTGTAATATAGCAATCTAGCCCCCACCCGAAGAAGGTTGATGCAATCGATGATATTTCCCGTCGATGAAGGGGTCAGCGAACGACAAGACAGGTGTTTGAGAAATACATCCTGTCGGCGTCTGGAGCGGATGTCGCAGGGTTATGAGTCGGGCTCGTTTGACCTTATTTCCGACAGCGGCGGAAATGACTACGGAAGTAAACAAAACAGGTGTCTCTTGGAATTACGTGGGCGTTGCGTAGGCGAGACAAAACCGGAAGGAAAAGTCCCGGTTCTAGAAGACTATAAAAAGAAATCGATACACAGATTCGCCAGCAGAGAACGGCCAGTGGAAGCAGAGAGACACCACAGGCAAGACTTACACTCCCGTCGACTCATTCTATGTGCGCTCTCACTCTTCCATTCTCTGTTCCACACAGGCTCGTCGTCAGGAATAGAAATATAATCTTATATTTTTATATATGCGTGTTCTCGTTGTTTGTCGTCGTACAGTGATATATAACAATACTTGTCATTCTGAATAGACACAATTTTTCTTTCAGTATTTGTTTTTTTCCGGATTGTGTTGCACACTCGTATATATATATATATATATATATATATATATATATATATATATATATATATATATGCATAATTCATTAAAGAAACCAAACAAGATACTGCGATTAAGCTTTTAATTCAATACATTTTATGTCCCAAAAAAATTATGCAAAAACTCTCAAAAGATTCTATCCGCAACGTATTTACAAAAAATACTAGTATAATAACTTTATTCATATGTAAAATAACGTAAATAATGCATGTACTAATAATATAAAAAAGAAACATCTAACACTTAACTATATCAACTATGAATACAGTGACACAGCACGAGTATACTATGAAATCCGGACACTTTTTACACACTTTATATCAAGAAAGTGTCACTTAACACAAGAAAAATTGAACAAAACCTTAATCGCAGTACCTTGTGAGTTGTCTTTATAAAACTTCATATGTATATATATATATATATATATATATATATATATATATATATATATATATATATATAGTGTATAGTGGCAGCATATAATTTCTAAACATATACTGTTAAATATAAGAGACAATGAATGTTTATTATGTTTAATCATGTGCCGTTCTAAACATTACAAATTGACGAACTGCGTTTGCAATTTTTGGTAACTGTTATCGTTGTTTAGCAAATTTTTATGTCGACACAAGATAAAATCGCTTTTGATGGTGGATGTTTTTATGTTAACGTCCCTGTAACCTCTCTGAAGATAGCTCATGTGAACCGAAAGCTTAGAACCATCTTAATAAAAAATTATTCAAATGTTGGAGAATTTTTGTCATTATTTTCACCTGAAATTAAAGCCAAAATATGATGTTTACAATGGCTCAGGATTAACAGTATCTGTTTAATATATACATATATATATATATATATATATATGGATGTATGTGTGTGCCCGCACGCTCACTATTACAAAGACTCAATTCTAAAACCAATAGGTTTCCGTTAGCTTAGGGAATTCCAGTGTCCATTTTATTGTCCGCAGGTCATCTTCTCGCCACTTCACTGTCGACTTTTTTCATTAATGATTATCCTGTAGATATTCTTTGACCTAGACATGGTATTTTGATGACTCATCCTTGAAATCTGAAGAAGGCCTCGCCATTCCAATCATTTTGAATTCCTTAAGCGAACCATTCTTATGCGCGAAACAATATCTTGAACTCTCCACTAAGATTTTAGTCTACGTGTTTGTTTTTAAATTCAAATTGGCTTCTCTTAAAGATGCCAATCTCACGAAATCTAATTTTTACGAACAAAGAAAATTTTCGGAGAAAATTCCAACATGTACTGTTGTTCCAGAATTAAAGAGTTATAGAATTTTAAAAGCAATATGCATTTACATAAACACCAATGACAGAAGATGAAAACGTTAAAATAATAATCTAAAGAAATTAAATGTAGTAAAGTAGCAAAAGCTAATAAACTTATAACGAGTTTCCGAATTTAATTATTCTGTCAGATTTAGTATATATTTTTATATATTCAAACACATACGCAAATTATATATATATATATATATATATATATATATATATATATATATTTATCCTTTCACACTAAGCAAGGCAGGAATGCCACTAGTATTGTCACAAAACAAGACATGATTTATATTTTATATTCAAAATAAACGTGGACTAATTGTATCTTATATATATATATATATGTGTGTGTGTGTGTGTGTGTGTGTGTGTGTGTGTGTGTGTGTGAAAGTGTATGTATATAATTTTAAATATCAATATATACATGCAATTTGTTATATATATTATATTATTTAAATATACTATATGCGTGGTACTTATTTGAAAGCGCTCAATAGATAGATCTGACATATTCTTATAGATAGGTGTGAGTTTGTAACCCTGGGTTTCACGCTCTTGCGATCGTCAGACTAACTGATTAATTAATTTTTTTTTTTAAATTGGCTATATGTAGGGCTGCGTATATTCATGTATTATTGCGGATGTGGCAGGAAGATCTATCGTCATTACAGATGCAGACATATATACACATTTATAGACCCATTGACGTGCGCAAAGACACATACACGCACGTCCACCCACCGGGGCTCACACAAACATATATGCGTATCGTACGGGGCTCGGCATATATGTGTGCCGTTGCGCATATACATATGCATTCAGTTGGTGTATTCGAATAGTGTAGCGATGTCAAGCCGCGGACAGTTGTCGATTTCTCGTACGTACATATGTACGTATGGTGGGGTCTGTATATGAAACTATGAAAGGTTAAAATTTTTTATTTAACGCTGTATTCTTATTTTTTTTTAAAAGTCAGTTATTAGCTATTTGTTTTGTGGTTGCGCATATTTAAATAGTAGAAATTCTAATTTGCAATACTTGTTAGTATTTATGTTTGGTGGTGTTAACTTTACTGCGGCAGAGAGGAGTAATTTACGTTAATGATGATTGCGGACTAATACGGTGATAGTAATATTTGCTGATAATAACAAATAGTTATTGTAAAGCGGTACTAGTGATTAGTAATGGTAATCTAATTATAATACCAATAATATATATATATATATATTCATTTAGATAGGTGTGAATTTGTGACTCTGGGTTTCACGATCTTGCATTCGTCCGACAACCTAATTAATTTTTTTTAATTGGATATATTTAAAAAAATTAATCAGTTTGTCTGACGATCGTAAGTGCGTGAAACACAAAGCTACAACTTTAAGACTTCCATTGCAGATAGAACTTTCTGGAAAGGTAATGATCTGTGATAGTGTCTCGATAAATCACCGTGGAGAGGGCAACAAGATACCACCCCACTATCATTCCCGCCTACAATCAGGGTTTTACAATATAGAGAATTCAAACCCAATGGTGTGAAGGGGTTACTTTCAAAGGAAGTAACTCCTGGCCCGATGAGGATCGATATGGGCTACATGTATCACCTCACTGTCATCCAGCCACTGTTAGCACTAACTGCGTAAAGGGGAAACATTTTTCCAAAATTGCACCTCGTCCGGAAAAGGACATTAGCAACAGGAGAAAGGGTGTTAAGAGCTACCATGGATAGGAAGACGTGGAAAGCCATGATTGCCTACGTCCTGAATCGGATAGGATACTTTGAAAAAGAAGTATGATCAGAAGGCCGATTTTTCTGATCATCTCTTTCTCTGGTGACCATAAGTCGAAATAAAACGTATGGATTACCAAAACATCCAATTAGTTGCTTTCAATTTGACGATAATAAAACTAGCATTAACTTACTTCAGAGACAAATTTGAATATGCGCAAAAGCGTAGTGTATCGGCAGGACGCCTTTTTTGCGGAAGTTTTGAACACGCAAGCAAATATATTCCTTAATATGCTAATAATCGCTACAAAGAAGAAAAGTGTAGTGCAACCAATGTCACGTGTGTATGAAAAAATGACGAGACTACAACAAAGATTCGCCATGTAATATGACTGAAAAAACGTTAGTATCGAGAAGGAAAAATGTTTGCAGAATTTGCGAGTTTGCTGCATAAAGAAAATGTTGTTCGGACTTGTTCTAGAGATGTGGTTCCTAAAGTTTCAACAGAAGATAATAGCAGGTGAGGTGGAATGATTGAAAGGCGAGTAAAGATTTAGAAAATGTTAATTAATTTACTAAAAATAAATTTTAAAATTTTAAATACTATTATAAATTACTACTAATTGCATGCATGAGTCCCGGTATAAATAATTATAAATAAATATATTTCTGAGATGATGTAGTATTTACGCTGTTTACATTATTCGGACTATTGTCCTCATCTTCGTTGCTATTTTCACGACGTTTCGGTCGTTGAAGAAGACCGGAGCTTTCAACGATAATGTTCTGACTTTCAATGGTAATGTTCTGACTTCGATCAGCCGCTATCTCTCTTCAATACGTTGTATGTTAATTTATTTATTTATTTGTTTTTTGGTGGGAGGTTCCTAATAATTTCGCAAATGCTGCCCAGCCAATGAACGTTCTAGTAGCCATCATTGTTGATGGGGAAGAGAAGTTAGAACCATTAATTGTTGAATCTGAATTTGGAAAACCGGCTTGAAATCGGCGGTCGGAGAAATTTTTTGGATTGGTCTATCAAATCGCTACACTTAAACTTCTTCTTCTTCTTCTTCTTCTTCTTCTTCTTCTTCTTCTTCTTCTTCTTCTTTTTTGTGCCTTGTCCCTTCAGGACGTAGACGATCATGGCCTTCCATGTCTCCTTATCACTGGTGGCTCTTAGCATGCTTTTTTCCTGTAACGTCTCGCAGCCTTCGTTCTGTCATCCACCTGATCAGGATCTTCAAATATGTTATCTGCTGTTTTCCTCTGTCTCTTTTTTCCTTCTATCTGGCCGGTTACTATCAGATTCTCCAAGCACTCTTTCCTCATTGCATGTTCTAGGAACTTCAGTTGTCTCTTCCTGCTACTAAATATTAATTTCCTTTTCGTTTCCATTCTTTCCAACACATCGTGATTTCTCACATGCTCAGTCCACGATATCCGCAGCATCCTTCTTCTGAACAACATTTCAGCTGCTTCAAGTTTTCCTTTCATCTTTTTTGATATTGTCCAACATTCACTGCCATATTGAAGAACTCATATCGCATTGCAATCCAGTACTCTCTTCTTTGTTTCTATTGAATGTTTCCTGTGTCTTAATACTTTACTCAGCTTCTGGAACGCATCCTTTGCCATGCCAATTCGCCTTTGGATCTCTGTGTCGAACTTTCCGTTCTCAGTTAAAATACTTCCCAGATATTTAAATTTTGGACCTGCTTGATTTTAACGTCCCCTACCTGTATTTGGCACTTTGGGCTGCTCTTTTTGCAGTTGTTTTTTAATCAAACACAATGTTACAGTTAGGTAGAAAGTAGTTTGCTAAGCAGTACGCTATAGCAAGGTATGCAAATTTAATTCTGCATTATGACATATCTCTGTGGCCCTCGTGGGTTTACCTATGAACTCTGTTTTATTTATTTATTTCCTTTTGTCTAGCAAATATATCGATGGGTATTGTAGATATGTTTGGTAGATTTGTCGGGTTAAGTTATTGCTATTCTGTAGAACGGATTCTTGCTTTGATGTTTCAATGCTCAATAAAATCTTGAAATTTTAGGTCAAGTGTCAGTTTGTTCGTTTTCCTCCTCAGTTTCATAATCATCCCTTTATACCACCCACACTTTAATTCATATCACACTATTCATTTAACATTTTAACATTAAAGGTCTAATTAGTATTGGACAAATTTTAGCATAAAAAAAATTTTAGCACGTAGTTAAGTGGCTTTATACTGAAATCCATCCAATACAAATTATTGCTTCAGTTCCAAAAAGCAGAAAACTATCTTAGACACCAACAGTTTATTTATTCCCTCTGATTGAATATCTTAATCCAATAACAGTCGTAAAAATGCCCCAATCATTCCTTCTACATATTGCTACTTAATCAAAATTTCGTGTTTTGACATTCTAGTATGAGATTCAATGCCAAGATATATAAACCTCAGGTCAAATTAAATCCTTTAGCTCATTACCGTGGCAAATCATCAAATTTCCTCCGGTGTTGCTACGAAGAATGACTTGTATGAAAAAGGACAGAAATTATTTACAAAGCGTGATATCTAATTAGGGATTGCACTAAACTTTAACTTCCCGATATGTCGAGTCAACAGTTCATCCTAGCAGTTGTCGTACTGAATGCCCTGTAATTTCTGCCTTGTGCCACGAATTAGGTTCGCTTAAAAATATCAGCATATCGGTTAGCACTATGCCGATGAAGGCTACTTTATTTCCTGATTATCTTACGAAAAGGCATGAATTAAACTATACCCTGTATAAAGGATTCACTCAAAAAGATTATTATAATAAGACATAGTAGTGGAGCTGAAGGCTGTAGAAGTCCTGACAAGGTTTGTCATTGGCGGTCGCAATCTAAACAATATACGAAGATGACTCAATGTTGGCAGGAAAGAAACCACAAGAGCATCCACAGGAATTAGTTAAAGAAAACGAAAAGAAAGACACCAATATAAACTACAAGAAAACGGAATCCATGGCCATCAATAACAAGAGGAGCCGAAAATATCTACTACAGGCTGGAGATACAAAAATCAAGCAGGTAGAGAAATTTAAATTCGTAGGAAGTGTTCTACAGATGGTAAGTGATGGTAAGTGCGATAATGAGATTCGAAGGTGTATTGGCATGGCTAAGAAGCTGAAGTATTAAGAGACAGAAAAATTTATCTCGAAACAACGAAGAGATTACTGAATTGTTATGCGATGTCTGTAATTTAATATGGCAGCGAATGTTAGACAATCTTATCAAATATGAAGGAACGATTTAAAAGCAGCTAAAATGTGATTCTACAGAAGGATGCTTAGGGTACAATGGACAAAACACGCGAGCAGCGACGAGGTTTTCGAGAGGATGGATACGAGAAGACGAGAAGGAAACTAATACTTAACATCACGAAAAAACAGCTGAAGTTTTTATGATATGTAATGAGGAGGAAGGGGTTAGAGAACCTGATTTTCGCGGGGCAAATAGAGGAGAAGAGAGACAGGGGAAAGCAACGCATGACATACTTGATGTATTTAGGCAGATGGGTGTTGGAGCAGGTATTGAGTGTGATAACAGGAGAAAGGTAGTTAAAAGCGATAAAGGATAGGGATATGTGGACGGCCATGATCTCACATAGAAGAAGAAGAAGAAGAAGATGATGATGAAGAAGAATAAGAAGAAGAAGAAGAAGAAGAAGCTGCAGTGTTTTGATCTCCAGGAGACTAGCGCCACCCTTTCTTATGGCAGGTAGGAAAGTTCCTCTTGGATGGTTAAAGTAGATGGGTTTCGTTTTGGTGGCATTAGAATTCCCGAGACATTTCCTACCCAAGACCATCAGAGAACAGATATATATATATATATATATATATATATATATATATATATATATATATATATATATATATGTTTGAAGAGCAGTAATACAAGATAGATTCCATATTTCTGATCAAAATTAACAAAATGTAACATATATATTTCAGATTATTATAAGAGCAATGCTTAGGAAGCGAATTACAAGAGGGTATCTTACTGCTAATTCTCATTTCTAAAGGCTTACGACCTATCACATTGAATACACCGGTTCTCGCTCGATCACCGAAGTTAAGCAACGTTAAGCCTGGTCAGTACTTAGATGGGTGGCCGCTTGGGAATACCAGGTGCTGTAAGCATTCAGTGACGGATGTGCGTTGTGGTGCAGGAGATATCTACTTGGAAAGAGAAATCGGTGAGCCGAGTTCGAAATCCAGTTGAATACCTTGCATTCATATAAGCACTGGTACCCTTGGGAAAGGTATTAATCCGTCCCTTCCCTCCAGTTATGGGTTAAATAACAAGGGCAGGATTTGGGGACCCAGCCCTTAAAAACAAGCAAACAAACAAACAAACCCCAATGAGTCTTGATACTCCAAAAGAAAACCCTGCCCTTGCAAACAAACAAACAAACCCCAATGAGTCTTGATACTCCAAAAGAAAAATGTATTACTAGACACAAAAAATTATATAAAAAGCAACAATAAAAAGGTATTACCAGCAATAAATATATAAAGTTTAGATGGCAATAAATGACCCCCGAGGTTGATTTGCCATAAAAACAAAACAACCAACCAATCATGTCTAGATTAAATTACATTGAATGAACAAAAGAAAGTTTAACATTGAAATACAAATTTAGTAGACTTTACTATAATGAGTTAACCCTTATTGAGGATTTTAGTAGTAATATTGTATTGGACACTGCGCTGTTTGACATCAGCAATAAATTTGCAACAGTCTCTGTTGAGTGTAGTTAAGAAAAATAGGTTTTGATTTCATTCCGATTGTACATAAACCAAGGCAAATTTCGCATAATAAGGTATGTCTCTATAAACGAAAATTTACGTAAGTTTGGAATCAAGTCAACGTAATTAGGTTTTGTAAATTATTTTCTTTTCATTTTTGCAACTCGTAGAAGTAAGCCTAAATTTCCAGCATATAGTGTCTGCTAACTTCTTTGCTCAGTTCAAATATTATTTTGCCTCTGATTTTAAAATCATTGAAGTCGCCTTATAAATAATTCATTCAACTTAATGCATTAAATATTTTTCCATGTTCTACTTTTTTAAATTTCTTGAGAACGCAATCATTTATACATTCATAAAATGGCAAATATTCAATTCCAAACAAAATCAGGCAGTAAATAGATTACTTAACGAAGTATTTGTCAAAAACGTTATCTTTCGAAATAACTAAACAAAGGTTAAGGTTTTTCGTTATTTAAAAATATTGAATATTGCTTTAAAATGTGAACTTTAGCTCAGTACCTGATTGAAAATTACTTTTTGTATGCGACACACAAACAGAGACACACTCATTCATGTATCTATATATATATATATATATATATATATATATATATATATATATATATGTATATATATATATATATGGGGGTGCGTGTTTAGATAACTGTCTCATGCCACAGAACATCGGGTCTAAAAAGACAAAACTGCATATTTTCTTTTCAAATGAAAAATATGCGGTTTTGTCTGTATATATATATATATATATATATATATATATATATATATATATAAACTGACAGAACCACAAATATATATAAATAGATATATTATGACATTATATATATATGGATATATATAACAAATATAACAATATATATATATATATATATATATATGTACGTGTGTGCGTGTGTCTCTGTCTGTGTGTATTTATATAAATATTTATGTGCGAATCCTTGTCCCTCTTGTATGTGTTTACGCAGCAACCCTTTTCTAATACATGATGCATTAAAAATATCTGAAAATATATTTGGGTTAATTTGTTACATTGTGTTTGTTTTTATTGTAAACAAAGTTTATGTTTTAGGACTGAATGAATGTAGAAATATAGCAAATCCCCTGCTCGTTTTTATAATATATTATGTATTCGTAAGTATTATGGTATTCCATTGTAATAAGTTGATTTTAATTACTAAATGCGAACATATATTATGGCAATATTCGTTGTTGATATTCTTCAGGATTGTTTTTATCGTAAGTGCTTCATATATAGGCAGTTTCAGAAGTTACAAAAGTCGAACATTTTTGTATTGTCGACAATACATAAGTACAAAATACACAATATATTGACTCTCGAGTCAACGCATGAGGATCTGCCACCCTATCTCTCTCTCTCTCTCTCTCTCTCTCTATATATATATATATATATATATATATATATATATATATACTATTTTTAAACGAGTTATTCCGTTACCGAGTTTTCTACCATTAGCGGTGTCTTCAGGCGATGTTTAATAAAATTAATTAAAAATCGCCTGAAGACACCACTCATGGTAAAAACCTTGGTAGCAGAATAACTAGGTTTAAAAATAGAAAATATTTAAAAGTTCTACAATATAATTGTATCGAAAACTTTTTCATACAAATGTGTACTGGTCTAACCCTATTATGACAAAAAACTAAGTAGTAATCAATCAATCAATCAATCAATATATATATAATACAGCGAAACAGATCTGTCTATTTACGCTCTCACACTTGATTGAGCACTCTGGAAGAGTGGGAGGCTTTGTAAACAGTAGCTACCCCGGCATATACACATCGCTCATTCGATAATGAATTGGAGCACTCTAGCTATTGGGCGTGTTTATACGCGCTAAAAAGCCTACCTTCTTCTGCCGGACGCCCTTGGCCTAGGGGTAGAAACGCCGACTGACGCCGATTCGGTCGGGTTTCAATCCTGGGTTAGGAAGCGAACGGAGTCTAAGCCGTATTGATGAGCTGTAATACAGCGAAACAGATCTGTCTATATATATATATTGACTCTCCCGTCGAGTCGACGTATGAGGATCTGACAGACTAATTGCGTCAGTTAGAAAACAGCCAGAATAGCCAAACAGATTATTTGATTAAAGTGATGAAGGCTTGTGCATAACCATCCATACTTTTTGGAAATATTGTTGCATTCAGTCGGTGCATATAAATTCCACAAAGGAAGCAGACATTAGACCCCAGGCATTTAATTATCACGCAACAAATTACCACACACTGCTGCGGTATAGTGGTTACCAGCCAAGGCTATAGAACCCAATTTGTCCTGTTATTTAACCCATAACTGGAGGGAAGGGATGGATTAGTAACTTTTCAAAAGTTATTAGCGCGTAAGTGAATGCAGGGCATTCTACTGGAATTCGAACTCGGCTCCCGTATTTCTCATTCCAAACCGATATCCACTTCAATAGAACGCACATCCATCAAGAAACGCTTACAGCACCTGGTATTCCCAAGTTGTCACCCATCTAAGTACTGACCAGGCTAAATCTTGCTTATTTTCGGTGATCGAACAAGAATATATATATATAGCCTGACTTCATGATTTTAAAAAGAAATTACTCGACCGGCAGTGGAAATCGAGGGAAAATTTACTCGCCCCAAAATCATTTTACTCGACCAACTCCGCTGACGGAAAACAAAAAAATGAAATTTTAATAAAAATTTCGAACGTTTTAGAAAGGATTTTTAAAAAATTTAAAAAAATAACAAGTTGGTTTTTCTTCTTAATAATAGCATACACATTTTGATGATAAAACTTTGTTTTTATTAGGTTTAACATCATGATATGCTGTTTTTTTGTTTTTCTATTTGTTTGGCAATTGAGTGAAGGTACCCGAATTCGTAGTTTCTTTCTTCTGTTTGACTACAACTTCCATCTCATTGATGAAGAAAATAACAAATTTGATTTTCTCAAGGGTTTTATATAAAAAACTTACTTACTTGTATAATTTGTTTTTCGGTGTATGGTTGAAAGAAGTATGTGTACTTTTTTCTTTCTATATGTTCATTTTTACTTTTCGTAAGAGGGGAGGAACTATAGATGTTGAGTCAAGAATAATATTTTTGTTTTTTTCTAAAAACCTGTGAGCGTCTTTAATCTGGGCAACGGAGACATTTTGGCTTTCATTCAATAGTTCGTTTTTGTTTGGGAATAGCAAAATCTCTAACTTTTCTTCCTAGCAAAGTCTACACATTTTGCAAGCGTTGTAAGGCTTGGCTGTTTTTCTATACTCCACGTTATGTCTGGGTCTTTTCTATATTTTGATATAAATTTCCACACGTTACTCGCCAATTTTGTACAGTTTTTAAGTTTTCTATTTTGAATGTAGATTGTGATTGCACCACAAAGCCTTAAAGGTGACTTTGATTGAACCCAAATATATTTTATTTTGGCCATTTAATTCATAGATGAAAACGTTATAATAACTTGTAATTTTAAAAATTGCGCGTTCAAAAATTCCCTGCCACGTGAGCGTTAAAAAAAAAAAACACAGTTGCGTGAGCGTTATTGAAAAAACCGTAAACGGTAATGTTCTGTTATTGAAAATCGCCTGAAGACACCATTCATGGTAGAAACAGAGGTCACGTTATAACTCGTTTACAAATGGAAGATATTCAAATGTTTTACAATATAATTGTATTGACGGCTTTTTAATACAAATATGCACTGGTCTAATCTTATTATGACCAGAAACTATATATATATATGTGTGTGTGTGTGTGTGTGTGTGTGTGTGTGTGTGTGTGTGTGTGTGTGTGTGTGTGTGTGTGTGTGCGTGGAACAATTTGGACAAAGTATCCATGTTCAGATTGAAATATAAATCTGAAGCCGATATGGATAAGAAACGTCATCGATAGATTCCTAGATAGATATTTGAAAAGAATGGAAACGCAAAAGGTGATACGATAAGCCAAAATACAAAAACAAAATAATTGTAAAAAAAAATAAATTATATAAAAAATGTCACGAAACATTATAAATATGAAATTTTTCAACCGGAAGCATTTTTATATCAGTGAAAATAATTTTCTCCGAACCAAAAAACGGAAACAGCTAAAGAAAAAAAATATTTATTCCAAGGAAGCTAAATATAAAAAAAAAAATGTCAGATTTGGATTCTGAAGGAACGTTGAATTTTTAAGAGAATGCAAGATAAAGGGAATCTTTTGTTGTTGTTTTTAATTCCAACGGAATTCAGTCCTACTTTGCAATCAGCTTTAGAGAAAACAGGAGAGACACCGAGATTGAATTTGTGGTCGTGGACATAAAAGATTCTGTTTTTTTTTTCTCCGCTAAGATAATGGTTTGCCGTAAAATGATGTGGAATCGTATAATCAAATTATGATGCAATAACATACACATACGTGTATACGCACTCACAATTGTAAGCAATTATCTTTGTATGCACACATGAAAACACACTTACCTACGCCTGCACAATCATGTATAAAATCATCCTTGCGCACTGATATACATGTTACCTATGCATACACATATGCACACGTTCAAACACACACGCATACACACACAGACATACACACACACACATACACACACACACACACATATATATATATATATATATATATATATATATATATATTTATATATAATAATATATATATAATTAAAATAAAAAAGACTACGCGTTTAGTCCACTAACGGACTTTAACAACGCAAAGAAATTCAATTAATTTTATTTTAAATAGAATATCTATAAACAATATATATAGATTTCTTCTCTGCTTTTGTTAATCATACTGTTTCTTTCCTTAAATTAAGACAGAGAATTTTACACACACACACACACACACATATATATATATATATATATATATATATAGATAGATTAAATAAGATTGACACTTGAATTATTTTCGCATACATACATTTACATTTAAAATAAGTGCCCATTGCTTTTATTACACGTGGCACATATATATAAAAATCATAATTTTTTTCGACATTTAAAAATGATCGTCAACTGCTTCATTACACGTAACACGTATCTGATCAATGAAACCAAACCTTAATCAAAATAATGTCGCTTTAGGATTTTTTTATTTTTTAATTTTTAAATTATCCTTCTTTAAAAAATCTCAGAAGAATTTAATTAAAGTGAAGCATATTAAAGACACGTTGACCTACCTATATATATATACAGTTATGTATATAACTATGCATACACACTGACATGTGTACTAATCAACGAACACACCAACGCACGCACCTATGAAAATTAACAGTCCTACATACATACATAGACAACAGTTAGGGGCATCTTGACGTGGTGTAATAGTTAGCAAGCTTGTAGAACATGTTACAACTGAGTAGTGATATCGATCCTCAGAGGGTACCTCATTTGTTTCGGCCTTGTGCCACATTTAAGGTGCGCTTAGAAAATATACATAAAAAACAATGAGCGAACAAAAACTATACACACTCATACAGACTGACTTATACACTTAGAAATACATTAATCATCAATTCAAGGAATGCAGCTAGTCAGTTAAGTGCCATACGTGATACACGCTTTAGGCGATCATGTCTCGTAAGCGACATGACTGACTGGGGAGAAGATTATCCCGCAGTAGGTTTCCATTGCTTTCTGCGGTAGACTGGTTGCCAGCCAAGGCTATAGAACTCAATCTGTCCTGTTATTTAACCCATAACTGGAAGGAAGAGACAGATTAATACCTTCCCAAGGGTATTTGTGCGTGACTGAATGCTAGGAATACAAAATGGCAACAAAGATGGGGACAATAGTC
The DNA here is from genome assembly GCA_037127315.1 of Ascarosepion bandense. NCBI lineage: Eukaryota > Metazoa > Mollusca > Cephalopoda > Sepiida > Sepiidae > Ascarosepion > Ascarosepion bandense. The sequence continues at coordinate 71,017 of JBBBDQ010001522.1, forward strand.
CGATTAATGAAAATGCTGCTTAACAACTCTTTGTGGGTTATTTGAAGTTAGAAAATGTTTTTAGATTTTAAGAATATTTTTTTAGATAATAATGGTTTAGTTTTACAACTCTTACTTATTAAAAGAAAAGGAGTGATTCTTACCTTTCAAACGGGTATTTGCGCGTAAGTGCATATAACGAACAGAAGTGGAATTAGAAATCGCTAATTGATCAACAATTCCGAGCCATTATTGATCACACCTGCCACATATCTAAGCTTACAGCACCTGGTATTCCCAAGCAGTCACCCATCTAGATACTAACCAGACTCGACTAGGTTTCGGTGATCGCACAGGAACCATAGTTTTACCACGATGTACCCGTAAGCCTATTTCTTTTTTGTCCGTCATTCAGTAAGTTAAGTGCTATACGTGATACACGCTTGGGCGATCATGTCTCTTTAGAGACATGACAGACTGGGCAGATTATCCCGCAGTAGGATGTCATTACTTTCTGCAATAGATCGGTTGCCAGCCAAGGCTATAGAACCCAATCTATCCTGTTCTTTGACCCATAGCAAGAGGAGGAATAGATGTATTGTATTATTAAGTAGCAATTAATGGGGGATCAGTTTATTACTTTATAACAATATAAAACTGATCACACACTTTATACCCAGTCGAAGACTTAATCATGTTTCCAACTATTATATATGGTCAGTCAGTTAAGTACCATACGTGATACACACTTTGGGCGATCATGTCTCGAAAGAGACATGACTTACTGAGCAGAAGATTATTCAGCAGAAGGTTGCCATTGCTTTCTGCGGTAGACTGGTTGCCAACCAAGGCTATAGAACCCAATGTGTCCTAATATTTGACCCATAGCAAGAGGAGGAATAGATGTATTGTATTATTAAGTAGCAATTAGTGGGGGATCAGTTTATTACTTTATAACAATATAAAACTGATCACACACTTTATACCTAGTAGAAGACTTAATCATGTTTTCAACTATTATATTCGGTCAGTCAATTAAGTGCCATACATGATACACGCTTGGGCGACCAGGTGACGAAAGAGACATGACTGACTGGGCAGAAGATGCATCCCGCAGTAGGTTGCCATTATTTCTGCGATAGACTGGTTGCCAGCCAAGGCTATAGAACATAATCTGTCCTGTTATATAACCTATAACTGGAAGGTTGGTTGTTTTGTTTTTATGGCATATCAAACTCGGCGTGACATTTTTTGCCAACTAAATTTTTATTTATTTATTTATTTATTACTGGTAATACCTTTTTCTTTTAACAATTTATTGTTGTTTTTATATAAGTTTTTGTATCTAGTAATTCTTTTTTTTCTTTTCGGGTATCAGGATTCATTGGGATTTGTTTTTAAGGATAGGGTCCCCAAGACCTACCCTGTTATTTAACCCATAACTGGAGGGAAGGGACGAATTAATACCATTCCCAAGGGTACCAGTGCTTAAGTGAATGCAGGGTATTTAACTTAAATTCGAACTCGGCTCACCGATTTCTCTTTCCAGGCAGATATCCAGTGCACCACAACGCACATCCGTCACTAAACGCTTACAGCACCTGGTATTCCCAAGCGGTCACCTATCTAATTACTGACCAGGCTAAACGTTGCTTAACTTCGGTGATCGAGCGAGAACCGGTGTATTCAACGTGATATGGCCGTAAGCCATATAACTGGAAGGAAGAGACAGATTAATAACTTTCCCAAGGGTATTTGTGTAAGGAATTTAAATGGAATTCGAACTCGGCTCCACGCTTTGTCGTTTGAAGTCGATATCCACTGAACCACAACACACACAATGCAGGTTTACAACATTCAAATGAGAGTCACAATTGAGAATTCCTGCTTTATGTAAATTCCTTTGTCACGTTTCCAACCTTGGCAACATTAACAACTGTTTACGTGTCTTTGTACGGTATTAAGTATGATCGACTCTACAGCCCTTGCCAGTCTATCTCTACTCTATCGCTATTTCCATGGCAGATGTTTTGATGGCATGAACTCTTTTGTTCTACTAGTTCAGACTACTATAGTTAAGACTTTTTATAAAACTTCAACACAGTAGAATATCCTTTTTACTCTCGGTATTCTATTTATAAGGCGTTTTCTTTCCGCAAACGTTGTGGAACAGACTCCAGCGAGGATGCATCCCCGGAAGGGAAAACCTTAATCGCTTCAAGTCCAGCAACAGTCTTAATCCTCATGATATTCTTTCTCATTCTTCTTACGTTCTTACAGCTCACCTTATTCTTTATTCACCTAGCGTGAGCATTTATTGAGTTTTTTGTTTAATGAGCATTAGTAAAGAATATAACCAATCATCTCTGCGCACGGAGAAGCATACAAACTAAGAAACTAACGATATATAATGCCACAAAATTCAAACAAGTTTTTTTCTTTCAGACTAACTTACGCTAAAATACTTTGGTTTCTCACAATATGCAAAGATATCAATGTCTGTTTTTGACACTCGATATTTGAACTTTATAAGATTTAGCTATTTTCTAATAAGTTTTTGCATTTCTTACAAGACAACTCGAATTCTAAAATATTTGTTTGTAATCCTCCCCTAATGAATAAAAAATATCATATATATATATCATATAAGGCACACCACTGGCCATAATTATTAAGACGCCCCAACCAATTTCTTTTTTAAAAAAATTGTGTATTTTATATTATTTTTAGTATATATTGCCAAGTGGATAATTCTAAATGAAAATATAATGGTTCTTTTGTTATTATTACTCTGAAAATTTTTACAAGGCAGCCAGGAAGCCTTTGCTTCAGCCAGCCAATAATAATAAGAGACTAGCATAGGGAAGAGAGAACACAAACTGGACACCAGAACAGTTCATTTGATGCACATGTTATTGTGCAGTAATAACAAAAGAACCATTCTGTTTTCATTTAGAATTATCCACTTGGCAATTAATACTAAAAATAGTATGAAATACTTAATTTCTGTTAAAAAACTGGAGTGGCTTGATAATTATGACCGGTAGTGTATGTCGAATGTAAATAATCCACAGAAGGTTGATAAACAAATGAATGCACAATGGCACTGATAACCCATATTTGTTGCCTTGTTACATAATGTGATGGGTTCGAAATCAAGGCTATAGAACGCAGTCTGTCTTGTTATAGCTGGAGAGAAGAGACGGATTAATACCTTTCCTAAGGGTATTTACGTGGATGTAAATGCAACGAATTCAACTGGAATTTGAACTCGGTTCTCAGAATTTTCGTTCCGACACGATATCCACTGCATCATAACGCTTATCTCTGCACAAGTTTCTAATTATTTTAGCTGAACTAATGAGAAAACATTGCTTTTGAGTGAGCCGAGTAGATCACCACATTAGCAGTGAGCGTGAAATGATTTAAGCATGAGTCATACAGAATTGCCACTGGTGTGCAGAGGGGGTTATAATGAGAGAAAAGAAAGGTATAGGGGGATGCCGAAGAAAGGATAAGAGATGAATGGAATTTAGGAAGGTGTATGGGTTGTAAGACATTGAAGATTGCAGCTGACGTTACATTTAAACTTTTGGAGATTGTAGCTATCAGGGAAGCAACTATACGGAAGGGAGTTCGATAGGCAGGAAGTGGGGGTTACATTTGACTATTTTTACAATAAAAGGGTGGGGACCGTTGTGCCACTCTAGTAGCACGATTCATGTGGTCGGGGCCCCGGTGAATAAATCGTCAGAAACAGAAGCCAGAAAAACAGTTGTGGAAAAAACAGAGGGAAGACACATCACGTCGGTGTGAAAGTGAGAATGTCCCATGTACACCACCGGCTATAATTATTAGGAAACCCTAGTTTAAAAAATGTTGTATTCCATACTATTTTAGTATTATTTGCTAATTGATAATTCTAAATGAAAACAGGATGGTCCTTTTTTTATTACTGCACAATAACATGTGCATCAAATGAACTGTTCTGGTGTCCAGTTTTTGTGCTCTCTTCCCCATGCTAGTCTCTTCTTCTTATTGGCTGGCCAAAGCAAAGGCTTCCTGATTGCCTTGTAAAATTTTGCAAAGTAATAATAACGTAAGAACCATTCTAATTCACTAGGCAAGAAATACTAAAAATAATGTGAAATCCATCATTAAAAAAAGTAATAATAATTATGGCAGATAGTGTATATTTTTGGATTTTCAGAATAGCTTCTTTTTGTGAGTGAATATTGCATTGACAATTTTCATAGTATTTTGCTAGGTTCTTTATGTCGCATATTCATAGCTGTTCCCACGTCCATTCTTCGATATTTAACTTTAATGACAAAATTCCATTTCGTTTATTATGTGACAAGCCCAAAATCATGGGTCAATGGCGAAATTATTTACTGATTTGTATTTTTAACGGTTTATCAGCCATTTCTGAGTTATTTAAAGCTTAAATGATTTTCCCAGGAAGCCTTACCATGAAATTAATAGCTGCCAGGCGTGGGGGGGGATATAGTTTAAAACTTTATTTTCCAAAGGTATTTGTGCGTGAATAAAACTCATCAAAACTTTGACGTAGTTAAATTAACAAATTTAGTGTCGCAATGGTTGAAAGTTCAATCCTTGGATCGGTTAATGTCTATTTGGGGCCAGGGGAAACGAACAAACCATAACTGAGAATTGCTATGAATAAAAACTAGACATGGACAAGTTTCCTCTAGTAGATTAAATAAAGTTTTCAGTTCAGAATTCTCTGTAAGTTACCCAGATCAGTATAAACCTGAAGAAGGCTAGAAATCACAACGGCCAAAAAAAGCCATAAGTAGATTAGTGTAGGTGTGAGCGGTCACGCGTTTGTTGCGTGCTTGATTGTTCTTGTTTTATGGCATATCAACCTCGGCGGGTCATTTATTGCCAAGTAAATTTTATTTATTTATTACTAGTAATACCTTTTTATTTCAACAATTTATTTTTTAATATATGTTTTGTGTCGAGTAATACGCATTCTTTTTCGAGTATCAAGATTCATTGGGATTTGTTTTTAAGGGCAGGGTCACCAAATCCTACCCTGTTATTTAACCCATAACTGGAGGGAAGGGACGAATTAATACCTTTCCCAAGGGTACCGGTGCTTAAGTGAATGCAGGGTATTCAACTGGAATTCGAACTCGGCTCACAGAGTTCTTTTTCCGAGCCGATATCCAGTGCACCACAACGCACATCCGTCACTATACGCTTACCGCACCTGGTATTCCCAAACGGTCACCCATCTGAGTACTGACCAGGCTCAACGTTGCTTAACCTCGGTGATCGACCGAGAACCGGTGTATTCAACGTGATATGACCGTAAGCCTTTGTGCATGAAGGCAAGACTGTGTAAATAATTATATAGATTATGAAAGTGTGTGTATGGACATCCAGAGAAATGTTTACATGTATACGTGTGTGTATGCGTGTATATTTTCATATGTTCTTGTAGACACCTGCCTGTATTTCGTCATTCAGTCAGTCAGTTAAGTGCCATACGCTTGAGCGATCATGTCTCCAAAAAAACATGAATGCTTAGGCAGATTTTTTCCGCAGTACGTTGCCATTATTTTCTGTGGCTGACTAGTAGCCATCCAAAGCGAAAGAACCCTATCAGATCTGCTATTTAACCCATAGATGGAAGGCGAAGTGACGAATTAATACTTTTCCCAAGTATATTTGCGCGTAAGTGAATGCAACGAATTCAACTGGAATTCGAACACGCCTCTCTAATTACTCGTTCTGAGTCGATATCCACTGCAGAACGACGTACATTTAGTACACAAATGTATATGTCATGTGAGTGTGTGTAGGTAAGGGTAGTTGTGCGTAGTTGTGTAATTGGCGATCTTATCTATCTATCTATCTATCTATCTATATATATATATATATATATATATATATATATATGTGTGTGTGTGTGTGGGTGTGTGTGTATTATCCATGTAAATATGATTGCTGGTTTGTAGTTCTATATGCTAGCATGCATGCGTATATCTCTAAGCGCTAGTTTTTACGTATTCTTGTGTGTAGACTTATGTGTTTAAGTAGGATTATGTTTGTCAGCGTGTTTGTATGTGTCTACAACCGTGTTTATGTAGAGATTAAGACTTTTCTCTGTGTGTTTTTGGTGTGTGTGTGTGTGTGTGTAGATGTTTGTTCGTTAAGCTGGTTACGTTTTGAGGTATGCCAAAGCGTGTGAACATGGGTGTATATTTATACATACATATCTGTGTGTGAGTTGTGTGTGTGTGTATGTGTGTTCGAATTTATGTGGTGGTGCTTGTGTGCATGTGTAGGTAGTTAGACATTTTGTGGTCTCTCTTGACAAGAATGTGTGTGTGTGCATTTGGCAGAAACGCCACCAGAACTGTTCATTGAGTCTAGCCAAGGCCCTCGGCAATATCATAAACTGCTAATCATGCTTGGATTGAGTAAGACTTTAATTCCAGCTCTTGATTTGTAACATCTTTTGAACCAGACTCCACACTATTTCGGTAGTCTTGTGGTACTGTTTCTTTAAGGATATCACCACTAATCTCCCCAGCACATGGAGGAAATTTTAAATACATATTTTAGTTGAATTTCAAAGAAAAAAAAATATAATTTGCTAGCAATATTATAAGTACTTGCAAAACTTATCTTGGTATTACAAAGAGTTTCAATAATAGAGCGCACAGTGTGAAACAAGCTTACTAAAAAAATAATAAGAGTTTGTTAAACTATGCCGTTATCTAACCTCCATAGTAAAATATGCTTTCTCCTCAATTTAGAATCATAGTCAGTCAGTTAAGTGGCATAGGTGATACACGCTTGGGCGATCATGTCTCGAAAGAGACATGTCTGACTCAGCAGATCATTATCCCGCAGTATGTTGCCATTAATTTCTGCGGTAGACTGGTTGCAACGAAGGCTATAGAACTTTTTATTTAACCCATAACTAGGGAGAAAAGACGGATTAATACCTTTCCCAATATTATTTGCGCGTAAGTGAATGCAAGAATTTCAACCGGAATTCGAACTCATTTCCCCGATTTCTATTTTCAAGACAATATATACTGCACCACAAGGCACATCTTATAAAAAAAAAACAATGATCTGATAAGTTTTTGAAACCAGATTTCTGAATTTTATGATAAAATTGTAGTTAATTTTTTTTCTTTTTTTTTTTAATGTGCGATGATAATGTAAGTGACACTCTACTTTACCTGAACATTAATATTCAGTTTACATTATCAAAAAATTAATGTTAAAATATTTCAAATTTTCGGAGAATAACGCAAAACATAGCAGAGAAAATTTTCAACAAGTATTTTTTAAAAATCTCTTTTGAAATATAGTGTAATAGAATTTGTATCCGTCAAATGAAGTGTAAAACATCAAATTTATGTTGTTGTCAAACTAACCTATGGACTTAACCTTTGTCAGAGATACAATCTCTCAAGGGACATTTAAGCTGATATACAATACTGGTCTTTTCCAAAACACTATTTGACGGAGAAGAGTTTTTGTATATGATTAATTCAGAATAATATTTAATTTAATTAGTATTATTGTTTTACAGGAAACAGTGGGAACATATGAGTACTTATGACATTTTGTTTCGAATTTTTGTTAATTGTAAGAACATATTTGCTTACGGTCCACATTCATAATACAGGAAAATACTTTTGGACAACACCAATATATTACACCACTAAAATAAAAATAAATCTTCAAATGTTCAAAGCACTCTATATCAAAAGCAACGAACCAACACTCAACAAAAATTTACGAGCATAGAAGCAACGTGTTGAATTGCATTTAACAAAAACTTAATGTCATCTTGAATTCTACTAATTGATTTCTACCAATTTCTAGTTAGCTCTCTTATAGTGAGGCGATTGCTGTAAAAAAAAGCTTCATAGCTACAACGGATAAATTTGTAAATAATTATAACAATGTGAGGTCACGTGAGATTTTAAAACATCATCACCATCACAGTTATAATATATTAATCTGTGAAATACAACCCTGAGGATGATCTTGGAGGAGATCAAAAGTAGTTGGGTAGAGTTATACACTCGAATGCAACAAAGCCATGTTGGAGAAGATAGTCAGGTGCTCAGTTGATACCGTCTGAGCCCATTCAGTTACTGGGATGATTACGTTAATGACGATGATGATGACGACGATGATTATAACTATGATGATGATCATGATGGGGATGATCATGAAGATATGATCATGATGATGCTGACGATGATGATTTAATATAAATAATTTTCGCATCGATGTTTTAATGTGTGTGTTTAGTTTAATTAGATTAAATTTTAAAAAATCGATGCGAAAATTATTGATATTAAATCATCATGCATATAGGATGTTATATGCAATGATGGGCATACCATTCTGTATGAAATTCCATAGAAATATTAGAGATTTTAATTCCTTCATGTCTATTTCAACATATATTAAACTAAAATGGCACCTGAAAACATTTTGATCACGGAAATTATATTGTACGACTGAAAAGATACAATAGTAACTTTTAATACAAATACTCACATACATGCTGGCGTATAGACACATTTATATATCTGTATCAACTTGTACAAGCAAATGTGTGTTAACATACATTTCTTATATTCATTGTGTTCGTTGTGTTTTCTCATTAGACTTATTCAACCTTTACAGTAAGGGAATCCTGATAGAATTAGAAGTTCTATCACAATTCATTAACATCGGCCATAATCTTAACAACATTAGATATGCATATGACACAGTGTTTATGACAAATACGAAAAGGAAATTGCAGGAGAATTTACAGAACTAAAATAAAGGAAAGTGTGACGAAAAGACTAACTAATTTTTTATGAATTTAGTAATTGTTACAATAGAGGACAGAAAATGCACCACCGAAATTCGAATGTGATTTGAGATAGCTAAAGATTCCTTACAAAGGCTACGCAAAATATTAAGAAATACAAAGATTTTATAAAAACAAAAGAAAACAGAATTGAACTGTTATGTAATATCGGTCCTCTTATATGGTTGTAAATACTGGGAAATCTCTTAACAGATGGAGAAATGACTTGAGACAACATATACATGATCTACCGGAAGATGCTGAGAATACTATGGACCGAAGGATTCTTGGATAGCAATGAACAGAACATGTGAGAAATCCTCTAGTTTTAGAGACAATGGAAATCAAATAAACACACAATCAGCAAGAATTTCTCAGGTACATAATGAGAAAAGACGGCCTGGATATGTAGATACTCACAAGGCATATTAAAGGCAGAAGTGATAGAGATGTGATAGAGCAAACAGCTATCCCAAATGAGTATGTGTAAATGGTTGACAGAAGTTTAGGTGAAATAACAAAAACAAAATTTACCAAGTCCTTCAAAGAACAGGAGCTTATGGAGAGCCATAATATGTAGCATGCTTAAATGAGGAATTTACGCCATATTATTTAATCTTAATAATAATATAGATAAATATATATTCCTTAACTTTACACACACACACACACACACACTATAGTTTTTTAATTGGCAAAAATGGCCAAAAATGTAGCAATAAACACGCCTCCAATTAAAGCAGATAGATAAAACGACGCCCACTATTACTCTGACAGAGGTACGAAATTTCCAAATCATGCTATTGGTCAACACGTCAACGAGCACATACATTAAAAGCTATAATTATTAGGGCACCCCAGTGTTTTAATAGAAATGAGGTATTTCATACTATTTTTAGTATTTATTGCCAAATAGATAATTCTAAATGAAAATACAATAGATCATTTTTAATACTGCACAATAATATGTTCATTAAATGAACCGTTCTCGCGTCCAGTTATTGAGATCTTTCCCCATTATCTTTTCTTATTGGCAAAAGCAAACGCTTCCTGGTTACCTTGTAAAATTTTGCAAGATAAGAATAACAAAAGAACCATTCTATTTTTATTTAGAATTATCAACTTGGCAATAAATATTAAAATTAATATGAAATACATCATTTTTTTAACATGGGGTTGCGTAATAATTATGGCCTGTAGTGTATATAAACCATCAATTAAAGCAAACAGATATCGTCAGATCGTAAAACGGCGCCCACTATCACTTTAACAAAGAAGCGAAAAAGCCGAATCCTACTGTCGGTCAACGCACACAAATATAGACCATAAACACACATACATATACACGTTCAAACACAATTACAGGTACACACACGCACACACATTTACTACAATAAACGACAGCAGTAGCAGCGAAGAATGGCCATAGTTGAATGGCACGGTCCACGAGTGGACAGACGTAAAAAAACAAGCACTCCTACCATTCTGAAGATTAGAATTTGATCTCGAAATATTAATGAAATAAAAATACGTAATACCCAACACCTTCTTTAACATCCTTTATTTTACGAAAAGCATTGTGATAGCTTTCAAGACTTAACCCATGCGCGCGCACACACACACACATACACTCACACACACACACACACACACACATATATATATATATATATATATATATATATATATATAATTAAAATACAGTTTTTAAGTTATATCATATTTATGAGTAAGAATGCCTAATATTAACGACACTGAATAAGTAAATAAGCCATCTTCTACGATAAGAAAAATGATTAAAAACACATCTAAAAGATGGTGAATACTCAGATACACATCACCCAGTACAAAAACAGCCACCAGGAAAGAAACATCATACGATTTAAACCGTAGTACAAGGAAAACGTGAAAAAACAGAAAAATATTCATTGATTTCATACACCAACATCCCCTTCTATCAAACACTCTCCATAATAATTTCTATAACTACATTTTTGCCAAGAAAATGACCCAAATAATCAATAAAGCACAAAAGAAAAATAACCAACAAACACTAATCAAACTCATTTGTAACTGTAGAGCAAAGAACATAAGTTCTTTAGACGGTAATTGCTTGCAAAACAATATATTATAACAATACACTGTAGATTCAAGAGATAATAACGAAAAAAAACCAATAAGAGTGATTTTTTATAATCATTTCGGACGAAGCAAGGCAGTACTGCCACTGGTCTCCAGGGGGTTACATAAGAGGAGAATGATGAGAAAGAGGAACAAGTTATAAGGGTTGTCAGAGAAAAGGTAAGAGAAGGATGAAAAGACTGGTGTGAAAAGAGCTACTGAGAGTAGAGTGGACGGGGAAAAGAAAATTGGGGACAAAGGATGCGTGTCAGAAAAGATAGTAGATGGGCATTGATCTTACATATAAAATTATTGGAGATTTTAACTGTTAGGGTAGCAAGGGAATTCCACAGGCAGAAAGTGCGACAAAAGAAACTGGTGAGTAGAAGTTGCGGTTACATTTTATTGGTTGCACTGTAAGAAGGTGGTACCTAGTTGCTAGTCTAGTAGCTCGAGTAAATTCAAGTAGAGGGAGCACCAGGGAGCCAAGATCATCAGAACAGAGAGCGTGAAAGTATTTGTAGAAGAGATAGGGAAAAGCCACAAAATTCCCCGGTGAGAAAGTGACTAGAGATGAGCTAGCAAGTCGATATCGATCACATTACAGATTGTCCGTTGGATGTTTGTCATGAACTTCGAAATGAAGAGCAGAAGCACCCACCAAATGTGGCAGCAGTATTCGATGCAAGGGCGGGTGGTAGATTTATATATATACAGGATGGATTCAGACGGGAAAAACTTCCTGGTCCTACACAGTGAAGCGACCTTTCTAGCAGCAGATTTAGCAATGGATTCGGTGTAATCATTCCACTTGACATCGGCTGAGAGAGTTAAGCCGATGAAGTGCAGTGATTTACTTTCAGAGAGACTAGCCTGAACCATGCTAATGGGGGTTAGGAGCGATTGTTTAACAGATAGCAGCTTCGTTTTGGAAACAGTTAAATTTACGGGGCATTTCTTACCTCAGTCGATCAGAGATTGAAGGTCCTTTTTAAGCTCAGCAGCGATGTTCGGTTGGAAACGGTGAAACTATGCACACAAAACATTTATTAAAATAGTAAGGAAAAAGTACAATACTTCCTAAATTTATATGGGAAATTAAAAACAAAACAACAAAAAATACACCTAAAATACAATAGCAAAACAGCATCAACCTACAACAATAAATAAATAAAATGTGAACTTCATAGAAGAAAATAGCTATACTTCTTAGAAGAAATTACTAAATAAACGCTCAAAAAATATCTAAGAATAAAGAAATGAAAGCTATTTGTACACATTACCTAAAAATCGAAAAATAAAAACAAATACCTTGTAAAATAAGTCCATGAAAAATCACTAAGAATGGACACTATATACGACGTAGATAATGTAACCTACTTTAGACAAAGCAAATTCTTAAAACTAAACAAAATAGATAAGCAAACCTCAAAATAAAAGATAAAGTTCTAGAGAAGGAAGCGCGTCACTCTAAATCTTTTCTCTTTGTTATACATGTCCTTAAATATATATATATATATATATATATATATAAGTCTCTACGTTTGTATGTATGTTTGAACTTTATATATTTTGAGATTTCATCAAATAATTGATTTTATTGCTAATGGTCCTATTGTTGTCTTGCAATTACTTACATTGATGCTAAACAAGCTAACCAAAGAATTATTTCATGAAATCGCTCAACTAAAGCAATCTATTCTTCTGAATCAATTAATGAATGGTCCCTGAATCGTGTACAATGGTAAGAGTCGGAATAAAAGCTTACAAAGAAATCTGCTCTTCTTGATTATGTCATCATATCGTCTGTAGTCGGTTGTTCAAAACACTGAATTTCAAAGAATGAATTCGTTCTCTATGTAGAAGTGGTAGAGAAACTACACGCTCTGGCGAAGTGTCGTGTAATCAGGTAACAGTAGAAATCTTTATACAATCAAGGTTTCTAAATCGTACACAAATTTCCTAAAAAATAATATAAATTCTCCCTCTCTCTCTCTCTCTCTCTCTCTCTCTATATATATATATATATATATATATATATATATATATATATGCACTACCGGCCACAATTATTAGGCCACCCAGTGTTTTAAAATAATGGTGTATTTCATACTATTGTTTAGTATTTATTGCCAAATGAATAATTGTAAATAAATATAGAATGGTTCTTTTGTTAATACTGAACCATAACATGTGCATCAAATGAATTTATAAATACTTAATAATTACCTACAATGCAGTTTCATCAATGAAATTATCGAAGAAAGTTTAGGGTGATTCGGACGAGTTCATCATTGCTTCCTTGCCTTGTAAAATTTTGCAAAGTAATAATAACAGAAAACCATTCTATTTTCATTTAGAATTATCTACTTGGCAATAAATACTAAAAATAGTATGAAATATATCATTTCTTTTAAAAAACTGGAGTGGCCTAATACATATGGCCGATAGTATATATATATATATATATATACCGCTTTACGGCTTACAAGGCACTCTAATATTGCAAAGAAGTTATTTTCATACAACAATGCATTCACTATGCGTCCTCCATATACTGACCCTGCGTATTTTTGACATTAATCATTTGTTCAATTTTGTGTGTATAACAATGACATACTTTGTTGATTAGTAAATGCAATATAACTCTTTCATTTTTAAAGATGGTTATATTTTCATAAAAATAAATTAAATTTTTTGTTAACATCGTTTTGATCTTTATGCTCGCTACTATATATATATATATATATATATATATATGATCTTTATGCTCGCTACTATATATATATATATATATATATGTATATATATCCAGGAAAGTAATATCAGTATAAAGATTAGAGGAAGAATGATACTCGACACAGGAATTCGATATAATGAATTTAATGTACTAAGTTGCAATTAACAATAAGATACAGAATAGCAATCAACGAGTAGGAGTGGAATAAACTATCAAATAGAGAATTCCTTCGCCTAAGATGTTTGCTTCTCCTCGTATCGTTTGTCACCGTCCTTTATAGACTAGAGCATTCCATTATGGGTATGGCAGGATGTTCGACTACAACAATAGGATGTTGGATATGTGATTGTTGTTTCCTAACAGAAGGGGTTCCCAGAACTAAGTGTGTGTATTTTAAGTTGGTAACGCATATTTATGGAAGTTCCATAAACAAGCTTGGAATTTAATGTATCTCATTTCACTGAAATGTAGACAACTTTGTTTTTCATTGAGTGAAACATGACAGATTACCTGCCAAAAAAGTGCATTTTCAGAAAATTTTACTGCACTACTTTATTCAAAAGAAATCTGCAGCTGAAGCACAGATTATTCTGATATCAAAGATAAAGAAACCTCTGGCCCACCGAAAATTTTGGAGACGGAGATTTGGAGGCATTACTTCATGGAGACTCATTGCAGCCACAAGTTGTACTTGCACAATTACTTGAAGTTGATCAGACAACAGTTTTGAAACACTTGAAATTCACAAACAAGAACATTGGGTGCCGTACGAGTTTAATCAGAGAGACTTCAAACAGTTTCTTGTCACTAGTGAACACCTTCAACAGCAGAAAAGAAAATGATCTTTGCGTCGTTTCGTAAACGGCGATGAAAGGTGGATACATTATGATAACCCTAATCATAGAAGATCCTGGGATAAGCTTGGCCATGCATAAAAACGACTGAAACAATCACGTGATATTGATAGCGACAACAATTGATGCATTTAAACCGAGCATTGAAGAAATAAATCGGTCGATATAAGAGCTGGGACAAGACAAAGGGATTTTACAACATACCAGCTCTAGGCAACATCTTAGAAAACGGGTAAAAATCTACTTGAAAACGCTTAATTAGGAAGTCCTACCCAACGTTTTTACCAGACATTGCTCTGTCCCATTATTTGATCGATGGCACGTGACTTGGCTGAGTAGCATTTTCATTTTATGAAGATGCCAAAAAATGTGTCGATTCGTGGTTAGCCTTAGAAGACGTGTGATTTTTCCGAATTTGAATTCAAATGCAGTCAGAAAGATGGGAAAATGTAGTGGCAGACGATAGAAATGATTTTAAGTGGTACATTTCTCACTAACTGTAATGACACCCGTTTGGGACTATAATAAACTCTTCCTGGTATTATGAATACCGGGAAAATATGCCTTTCTGTGTTGAGTTGAGTTCGGTTGAGTCACACCGGTCTAATACTTGGCAGTCAGACTAACGTGTAAGACTCTTTGTACTTTCGTTAAATATATATGTTTCACTAATTCCCGAGTTCCAGTTTTCTTTTGAACATATTCTGGGTCCACAACAGTAACTGTATATATATATATATATATATATATATATATGGAGGAATGGTAGATTTTGAAAAACAAAACAGTAGCTACTCATGCATCTACGCATCGTTCATTCAAAAATGAATTTGAACACTCCCGGCTACTGGCGTGTGTTTACATTATATATAACACGCTAAAGTCTGCCTTCCTCTACCGAGCGCCCATATCTCAGAGGTAGGATCGCCGATTGATGTCAATTCGGTCGAATTTCAATCCTGACTAGAAGCAATCGGATATCTAACCGTACTAATGTGCTGTGATACAGCGAAACAGATCTGTTTGCGAATGACTCTCTCTCTCTCTTTCTCTCTCTCTCTCTCTGTATATATATATATATATATATTACGTTCTCACATCCTGATTGAGCACTCTGGAGGAATGATAAACTTTGAAAAACGGTAGCTACTCTAGCATGTACGCATCGCTCATTCAGTAATGAATTAGAGCACTCTGGCTATTGGGCGAGTATAATGATAATATACACGCTAAAAATCTAGCTCCTTCTACCGAGCGCCCATAGCTCAGAGGTTGAATCACCGAGTGACGCCAATTCGGTTGGGTTTCGATCCTGGGTATAAAGCTATCGAATGTCTTACCGTACTGATGAGCTGTGATACAGCGAAACAGATCTGTCTGCGGATGACTAATATATATATATATATATATATATATATATATATATATATGAAACAAAAGGAAGTTTAATTAATTTTTATTTAGTTGCAACACTATAACATCATATTTACGTTCTTCCGTTTTGTAGGTCAGAGGAATTAATGAATTTTTTTCACAATTTTCATTGTCACCTACGCTTTTAAATTATGAAAAATGTCTGTACCCCATTACACCTACGGCATTGAGCATCGCAAGGGGTGGGGGTTGGAAGGACTATGTAAAAATTGATTAAACTTTCATTGTCAGCCATATTTAATGAATGTTTTTAAAAAGTGTGCTGCCTACATATATATATTAATATATGCACACCCTTGTGCAAATTAATTGAAACAGAACGAATTATGTCTTCTTATGTATACGTCGTCTCTTGGCGTTGTTTTTCTCATCTGACCGCATTTTTATTTCCGTTTTGCATTGATGGATCCTGTTTGTTTCTCGGCCTTGATGACAGGACTAACAGTTAAATGGCTGACACCAACAATATCCACGACCTGTTTGTAAGGCTGACCGTTTTCGTTTGTTTCCTTCTAGTAACGTTCATCGCAATGTTTCCTATGACAAGTAATTGGCATTCAAGACAATAGTCTCTGGGTGTGATTAAAATCTTATGCAATCACGCAAAAAAGCAATATTTTTTAAGGCCGAACATATTTCATCATACACACCAAAAATAGTTTCATATTACTGCACACTACTGTAAATGACTTATTCTGAGGAAAATCTAGAAATTGATTACACCATGACACTATAGTGGGTTTAAAACTGAAAGGAAACTAAAACAGTTGTTTTAATTAATTTGAACAAGGATGTATGTGATAAAAAGATTTAGTGTTAAGAGATATGTTTAGGCGTTAAAATTCTCAGCATCAGAAATCAGATATCACTACTGAGGTTAACACATAAAGGCAACACACTTCTTCAGTACTTATCGCCTTATTTACTTGTTTTGATATTGTTAATTTATATATAAATTCATTTTATTTTAATTAAATAAATAAAAGTAAAAACTCCGAATAAACAAATTAAATAAATAAGAACCAAATTTAACAAACGACGAAAGAACAATAAACAAGTAAATCTAAATAAAATAAACAATAAATCGTTTAGTTATCAATCATTAATAATGAGTAAAACGTTAAAAACTTGCTACAAATGACTGAATTCGGATCCCAAATTATTTCTGATCATTTTTCTCTAGAATAATTTGCAACAAAAATGTTTCCGTTAAAAATAACGCTGTTCCTATTTTTATTATATCAAAGTACACAAAAAACTTAAAGCTTTTTCAATAATTTACCCATAAGGAGTTGACATGCCGTTAAAGAAGTAAATGAAAGTATTCGAATAATTTCCGGCACAATCATTACTAAAAATCAATGTAACAGAGAAGAGTCTTTTGGCTAGAACATGGAATATTTTGCATATCTCTGTCATGTCTACTATACTGAGATCTCATTCTTTATATTGACTGAGACAATCGATTTTACCCGGACAAAAATAGATTTGAATAAAAAGATTTTTAAAAATTAAAGTGTTTATCCTAAAGAAAATAAACAAATATTGTTAATTTAATGAAGACATTAGTGGATTTTTTAAAATTCGTTATTTGATAGCTATTTGCGTTTAGAGTTTGGACTTGTTTTTCTCTAAACTAAAATAAATACTGTTATAGTTTAGGCTTATTATTTGATATATGAAACCTCTTTGCATTATCCGCCTAGTCGTATCGATTGCTACTTTTTAGTAAGCCATAAAACTAAAAAGAAAAAAACATCATGTGATTATTAATGTCAAACTTGCAAATAATCAAATAGTCGTAAGTCAAACCCAGAGAGTTATTTGCATCCTCGTTGTTCATTTTCAAATTTAGTTTTGACATGCCGGCGGTCAGCACTGACACTGACATATCCGTAAATATATTTTCGATCTACACCTGAACAAAAGAAATCATAACTTCTTCAAATTCAATTCATCCCTGTTTTTATTAGGGGTCCAAACGTTCTAATGTCATCATTTTTAAAACAAGGGATTAATTAAACAACAAATAGAAATTTAATAAAAGAATAATTAATTGCTTGAAACTTTTGTATATATTTGATATAATGCATATGATAATGTGGCCGCTATTTATAACTGTATAATTTACAGTTTTCAATACATTGTAACATTTGTTGGAAAATGAAGACAATTCGAATATAAAAGCATGCCTGATTTGTTGTAATTATGTAGGTAAATGTTTGAGAAAATATATAAGATTAGTTAATTATCGTACGAGTTTTATTTAATTAATCAAAATAGAAACATAGGTAATAATTTTTTCTTAATCAATAATTTTACAATGAAATTGCTATTTGTCTATATTTCTGAGATGAGGTAGAATTTACATTATTTTCATTATTCGGACAATTGTCCTCATCTTTGTTGCCATTTGTACGACGTTTTCAGCCGTTGTACGCTCCGGCCTTCTTCAGCCGTTAGGAATTTCGAACCGAACCCTTTATTACAATCAGTGGGGTATATGCCGGAAGCCTCGATTGGAAGTCATGAGTTATCTCGCTCTAACCCTGCAAGTTACTTGTTCACCACTTCTGTATACTGGTATTGAACTCACAACTCTAAGAGTCAAGTCAAGAACTAACCAACGTCTATATCCACTGGGCCATGTGTCCTTAAATACTGTAACAAATTGCTATTATCGAGAAAGTTTTCTGATATATGATAAATGAACCATGTGAATCTCGTTTTATTTATTATATTAAATCTCTTTGAAATTATTACAATCAGCTTTTTGTAGTGTAAGATAATGTTCTGAGGCTCGAGGATTGTTTATCATATTTACAATATGTTGAACAACTTTCGAGCTTTATAATAATGTCTAACACTAAAAAATTTGTGGGTAATTATAAATTATTAATACATATTTTGTTTTAATTTCAGATCTATAACGTTTATGTTGAAGTCACAAGAAGGAACATCAATCAGTTAAACGTGATACACGCTTGGACGTCATGTCTCGAGAGAGAAATGACTGACTGAGCATAAGGTTTTTCCGCAGGAGGTTGTTATTACATTCTCTCTTGTTATTCAACCTATAGCTGGAGGGAGAAGAGAAGGATTAATACCTTTTCTAGGGTTATTCGCGCGTAAGTGAATGCAACGAAGTTAACTGTCATTCGAACCCGGCTCTATCTGGGCGTTAGAGTCACCAAACACAAATATATGAGCAAACGGATGAGAAGAAATGGCCTTACCAATATTATTGGAGATGCTGTCAAGTAGGAAACAGTCGGGAGATGAGGGGGGCGATAGAGAAATAAAAGTTAGCTAACCGAGCTTAGTCGGAAGAGACGGAAACACATGTAAGAATTATCTAGGGACTCCAGAGTGATCACTCTAGCCAGAGGGAGATGTTCACTGACATAAACACAAAGCCCATGCATATGAACACCGGAGTCCTTCCTGAAGAGGGGAAGGTAATCAGGGATGTAAAACTCAGAAGAGAAGATAGAAGGGTCAAGGTTAGCTTCGCAGAGGGCTAAGATGTTAGGTGAGTTTACTTGGAAGAAGAATTCAACACTGTAAAATTAGCATATATATCTCGTATGTTTACGAAGGACTATAAGTTATTTCATTGTTTATTTCCTAACGCCCACACGGTGAGAGCGAATGTTAGATACGAATTTTTCGAATTATTCCCTCATGATTAGATAGGCAATGCCGTGGTACTTTATTGGCTATACATTTTAGGATCTTCCATTTTTCACATGTGACTGCGAATTTTTGAGTAAAGACTAGAGCTGCTCTTCATTGAGTGTTGACATTGTGAAGCGTTGTTTGCTTTGCCTATATACTCTAGGCGTTGAGCATTTTAATTTACTGTGTAGGTGGGTGTTTGCTTTGTCATCTCTTTTTCTTTCATTACAAAACATTACAAAACAGATTTTATAAATAATATATTTTATGTTTTTCTAGTATTTTTTTTGCTCATTTTTAATGTAATTTTAATACGACATTAATTGTTTTACACTATTTACATTGTTCGGACAGCTGTCCTCATCTTTATTGCCATGTTTACTATGTTTCAGCCTTTGTACGATACAGCCTTCTTTAGGTGATAGTTATTTTCAACAAAACCCTTTATTTCGTTCAGTGGGATGTATTGTCCTCGAGGACAGATGGCACAGAGAGTACATGCGTTAGTTAGTTCTTGACAACACATAGCCCCGTAGACATAGGCGTTGGTTAGTTCTTAAGGACACATGACCCAGTGGATATAGGCGCTGGTTACATCTGGAGGACACATGGCACAGTGGGTATAGGTGCTGGTTAGTCCTTGAGGACAAATGACGCAGTGGATATAGGCGTTTGTTCTTCAGGATACATGGCCCAGTGGATATAGGCGTTAGTTAGTTTCTGAGGGCACATGGTCCAGTGGGTATAGGTGCTGGTTAGTTCTAGAGGACAAATGGCCTAGCGGACATAGACGTTGGTTATTTCCAGTAAAGTGTGATGAGTTCAATTCCTGGTTACAGCAGTGGTGAACAATAACTTAGAGAGTACACTTAGACGGAGATAACTCATGACTACCAAAAGAGGCTTCGCACAAGGAATCCGAACTATCCACCCTAGTGATAGCTATGAAGAGAAATATAGCAATAAATGTGGGAACAACATTCCTAACAATGTAAGTAATGTAAATACTAACTCATCTCAAAAGTATAAACAAATATTCATCCTTTTGTAAGTAATTTTGAGTGGTTTTAATAAAACTTATCGTTACCATGTATTTAAAACATAATGTCAAAGCCTAGATGTACCGGAGTAAAAAAAGAGAAAAATAACTTAAATCGACAAAACCGTTTTTTATCTAATATTTTAAAACGTTTTTCTTTCATTTAAAACATATTGATCCCCTGATGCGATTCTTTCACTGATGGAATTAAAATCCATGTGTCTCCTAACTTTCAACTCAATGCGCCTCCCACAATCTGGACACACTCGTGCGTGCATGCTCAGCTACATGCAAAAACCACAATATCCGCCAACGCAGCCAAAACGCAAACACACCCACCTACTCAGTCACCTTCACAACGCTATGCCTGCAACATCCGTACACTTTATTTGTCATAATATTTGATCTGTTTCAAAAACATGGAAAAATATTTCTTTAAATTAATTTTTACAAAACATGACGAAATTTTGAAGCTGAACACCAAAGTAAAGAGAAAAATATTTATGATATTTTTTTTATTTCCTGAAGAATCATACTTCAGGAAAAATCTTTCAACGTTCCGATATAAAGTGATTTTCCGGATGAGTCAATCGCATTTTAATTCACTCGATTTTTTCTTGGACACTGCGCTAAAAGACAATCCTATCACGTTAGAAAAAGACGAGAATTAAAAAAGACAAGAAAATAGGTTATCAATTAAATTCTTGTGATGAACCCTAGTGCATGTTTACTTGATTTCGAAATAAAAGAAGTTTGTTTATTCTATATGTAAGAAAAGAAATATGGAGTGATAACAAAATAGGTTCCCAATGAGGATCTCCGTTTTTGAGATTCGAATAACAATGTCTTTGCTTAAGTCAAATTCAGATGAAAACATTTTGAAATTGTCAATTGTTGAGAATATTGAAGAAATTGAAGCAGGAAAATTCAAAGAATTTAGATTTAAATATAAAATAGAATATATTTGAATGTATATATTTATTACTATATATATAATATTATAAAAGAAACAAAACTTAAAGCAATATGTAAAATAGGCCCAGCAATAATTAAAAAGAAGGAAAGAAAGAGAGAAAGAAAACAGAAAAAGCACAAAAAGAAAAAAGAAAGAGAGAATGAAGGAAAAGAAATACAGAAACAAAAATATAAAAACAAACAGAGAAAAAAAGAAAAAAAAGAAAAAAGAAAGTAAGAAATAAAATAGAGAAACAAATAATTAAACCAAGAAAATTAAAGAAAAATAAAGAACTGACAAAAGAAAGAAAAAGATATAAAAAGAAGCAAAAATAATGCAACAAAAAATAGAAAAAGTAATAAGAAGACGAATGACAAATTAAAAAATTAAACAAATTAAAAAGAATGTAAATAAATTAGTAAAAGAAGAAAGAAGAAGAAGGAAATTAAAGATAATATATGCTGTTAAGAAAAAAATTAAAAATTCTTCTGGGTTTATCATAAATTTATTTATATGTAACTATTTCAGGTAAATCAAATCAAAACAGTCCGGAGGCAAATGAGAAGACAACAAAAAGACAAAAGACATTTTTAAAAAAATCTAAAATCCAAAAAGAGTATGTGAAAGAAAGAATAATATAAGCATAATATATTTACTACAGAATAAAAACATACATGTCAGCTAAAAGATTGCATGCAAGAAAGACGAAGAAAACAATGACAAAGTTTAAGAAAGTATTAATGACAACATAATAAAGGAATTATGTTCTCCTAATTCAATGACCGAAAGAGAGGACACAGGAAAAAAATAACAATTAAGTTTCAAAGGAATGGATAAATACAAAAAGAATTCACAAGATGCAGTGATGGAAATTGTAAAATAAATAGTGCGTAATCGTTTATTAGATAGGATCAGAGAATATTGTTAGAAATATCAAATGATCAATATTTTCATTAGGTAAAATCAGTGTAGATTTTTATGTATATCAGGATATCAAAATTTGTTATTTGGTACGATCAGAGCAGATTGTTATAGATAAAAAATATCAAAATTCTTTGTTAGATTGAATCAGTGTAGATTGCTAGGGATATCGAAATTCCAATATTTTTTATAATGTACGAGCTGTGCAGATTTTTAGGATATCAAAATATCAAAATTTGTTAGGTAAGATCGGTGCAGATTGTTAGGGCTTTGAATATAATTTATTAGATAGGATCAGTGTAGATCTCTGGGGATATCAGAATATCAAAATTGTTTATTACGTAGAAACAGTATAGGCTGTTAGGGATATGATGTATCGCGTAATGTTTATTATCTACAATCAGTCAAGACTGATAATAAAATCAAAATAACAAAATTGTTTATTTGGTAGGATCAGTGTAGATTGTTAAGCATATTAAATGATCAAAAATGTTTATTAGATGGGATCAGTGCCAATTTTTAGGAATATACAAAGATCAAAATTTATTTTAAGTAGATTCAGTATAAATTGATAGCACCATCAAAATATCAATTTCTTTATTGCGTAAGATCAGGCCAGATTGTGGGCGATATCAAAACTTCAAAATTGATTATTAGGTAGGATCAGTTCAGATCGTTATGTATATGAAAAGATCAAGATCTCTATTAGAAAGAATCAGTGCATATTATTAGTGATTTCAAAATCTGAAGATGTTTATTAGGTAGGATTAGTGCAGACTGTTAGGGATATCAAATGATCTAAATTTTCATCAGGTTACATCTGTGTAGATAAATAGGGAGATCAAAAATCATTATTGTTTATTAGGTACGATCAGTGTAGATTATCAGGCATATCAATATCAAAATTGTTTATTAGTAAGGATCATTTCAGGTTGTTAGGCAAATGAAAATATCAAATTATTTATTACGTAAAATCAATGAAGTTTCTTAGGGATATGATAATATTTTATTACAGTTTTAGATTGCACTGTTAATCAAATATGAATATTTTAAGTATGATTATTGCAGATTTTAGGGCTATCAAATCATGAAAATATTTATTAGGTAGATTCAGTGCAGATTTTTAGGGATATCAAAATAAAACATATTTAATTAGTTAATAACAGTACAGGTTATAAGATCTATCAAAATACCATCAAAACTTCAACGGTGTCATTCAATATTTAATATTTATTCTAAAGCTTGTTGTGGATCTGGGGTTAGATCTAATAAATACACAACGCAGAGTAATACGGTGGAAAATACAATATATTGAAGAGGAATATATACAGAGGGTTAGTAGAACGTCGTACAATACGGTTAGTCGAATGCGAGATAAGACTAGACGTGAGATTGGCAATGTTACCCTCAGGACTAGACCGCTGGGATACACTAACACCCTGTAGTCTACTAATGATTACTACTATATATAGTCTTAGGAAGCGTCCATATTAGTGTAAATAGGGAAGGTCCCCAAACAAAGCTAAAAGCTGATTTGTAAAGGATGTAAGTTTTGACTTGCAAGTAGTTTTTTCGGGATTCTTGTCCAACTGAATAATAAACGATAGTGATTAAAATATATGGTGGTATGTCAGACAAGTAAAAATTAAATGGGAGAAATGAAGAAACATCCTAAGAGGAAATATATGGAAGTTTGAGATAGAAGTGACGGGTGTAACATGAGAAATAAAGTGATGAGATGGGATTAGAGTAGAGAGGATACTGAGAGAAGAATGAAAAAGAGAAAAAAGACGAGGGCAGTAAGGACAAAAGATGTAAAGAAAGAAAAGATACGGTAAAGGAATGAAAGAAAAGACGGGGTAAGGAATGACAAAGGAATTAAAGAAAAAATGGCGGAAAAATTAATGACAAATAAAATAATGAAAGAAAAGAACACGGGGGAAGTACAGACAAAGGAAGTAAAGAAAGAAAAGACGGGGTAACTAATGACAAAGGGAGTAAAGAAAGAAAAGACGGAGTAACTAATGACAAAGGGAGTAAAGAAAGAAAAGACGGGGTAACTAATGACAAAGGGAGTAAAGAAAGAAAAGACGGGGTAACTAATGACAAAGGGAGTCAAGAAAGAAAAGACGGGGTAACTAATGACAAAGGGAGTAAAGAAAGAAAAGACGAGGTAACTAATGACAAAGGGAGTAAAGAAAGAAAAAAAAGGAGGTAACTAATGACAAAGGGAGTAAAGAAAGAAAAGACGGGGTAACTAATGACAAAGGGAGTAAAGAAAGAAAAGACGAGGTAACTAATGACAAAGGGAGTAAAGAAAGAAAAGACGGGGTAACTAATGACAAAGGGAGTAAAGAAAGAAAAGACGGGGTAACTAATGACAAAAAGAGTCAAGAAAGAAAAAACTGGGTAACTAATGACAAAGGGAGTAAAGAAAGAAAAGACGGGGTAACTAATGACAAAAAGAGTCAAGAAAGAAAAAACGGGGTAACTAATGACAAAGGGAGTAAAGAAAGAAAAGAAGGGGTAACTAATGACAAAGGGAGTAAAGAAAGAAAAGACGGGGTAACTAATGACAAAGGGAGTAAAGAAAGAAAAGACGGGGTAACTAATGACAAAAAGAGTCAAGAAAGAAAAAACGGGGTAACTAATGCCAAAGGGAGTAAATTAAAAAAAAGACGGGGTAACTAATGACAAAAACAGTAAAGAAAGAAAAGACGGGGTAACTAATGACAAAGGGAGTAAAGTAAAAAAAAGACGGGGTAACTAATGACAAAAAGAGTAAAGAAAGAAAAGACGGGGTAACTAATGACAAAGGGAGTAAAGTAAAAAAAAGACGGGGTAACTAATGACAAAAAGAGTAAAGAAAGAAAAGACGGGGTAACTAATGACAAAGGGAGTAAAGAACGAAAAGAATGGGTAACTAATGACAAAGGGAGTAAAGAAAGAAAAGACGGGGTAACTAATGACAAAGAGAGTAAAGAAAGAAAATACGGTGTAACTAATGACAAAGGGAGTAAAGAAAGAAAAGACGAGGTAACTAATGACAAAGGGAGTAAAGAAAGAAAAGACGAGGTAACTAATGACAAAGGGAGTAAAGAAAGAAAAGACAGGGTAACTAATGCCATGCAACTAAAGAAAGAAAAGACGGGGTACGTAACAACAAAGGGAGTAAAGAAAAGTCGGACAAAATAATGGCAAAAGAAGTAAAGAAATAAAAGACAGTGGATGTAACGAAAAATGAAGTAAAGTATGAAAAACTGAGGAAGTAATACCAAGGGAAGTAAAGAAAAAAAGACGGGTAAAGATTAACAAAAGAAGCAAAAAAAGAAGAGGCATGGGAAATAATGACATATAATAATCAGAATATGATTAATTAGTAAAACCGCCAAATCTAAACAGAACGTCATTACTGTAAAAAATCATAATCATTGAAAGAAAAATGATATCAAAGAAACAGAAAAAATTATTCTAAAAATAGCAAAGAAAGAAAAAATTTGTAAATAAGTTAAATTTTTAAAAAAATTAGCATAGTTCAAAAGAAGTAAGTATGAAAATAACTAAGTAAAAATGTAGGGAGGGATTGAAGAGAGATTAGACAGAAGGAAGGAAGGAAGGAAGGAAGGAAGGAAGGAAGGAAGGAAGGAAGGAAGGAATTGTGGGGGCGATGTAAGCTGGTAGCAAAGGTGATAAAATATCTAGAAAAGGAAGGAGACGGATGAAAGAAAGGAAGAGATTGAGGGCGATAAAAGCTGGTAGAAAAAGAAGGGATAAAAACTAGAAAGAAGGAAGAAAAGGTGGAAGAAAGATAGGACGATAAAAAGGGAAGGAATGGGTGGGAAGGGATGGAGTTAGGAAGGAAATAGAGAAAAATGCGAAAATATTGTAAAGAAAAAAAAGAAAAAATTCGGAACACAAATTATCGTACAAAGGAAAAGTGTAAATTCATGTTCGAAAAAGTGATTAAGATAAAAAAATAAATCAAAGAAAGAAAAAGTTCGAATAATGAGAAAGAAAGAAAGTAAAATGTACAAAAAATTACACGAGATATAAGGAAGGAAAAAAGAAAAAATAAGGAAGGGAAAAAAAGAAAATGATATTAGGAAAGAAAAAAAGGAAAATATGTAAGGAAGGAGAAAAAAAAGATATAAAAAAGGAAAAAAGAAGGAAAAGATATAAAGAAAAAGATATAAAGAAGGAAAAAAGAAAAAATATAAAGAAGGAAAAAAAGAGAAAAGGAAAAGATTTATGGAAGGAAAAATGAAAACGATATAATGAAGAAGAAAAGGAAAATAAATAAGAAAGGAAAAGGATATAATGAAGGAAAAAAGAAAAAGATATAAAGAAGAAAAAGGAAGGAAAAAAGAAAATATTTAAGGAAGGAAAAACAAAAAAGATATAAATAAAGAAAAAAGATATAAGAAAAAAACGAGAAGAATATAAGTAAGGTAAAAAAGAAAGGATATAACGAAAGAAAAAAATTAAAAGCTTTAAGGAAGGGAGAAAGAAAAAGATATAAGGAAAGAAAAAATATGAGGAATGTAAAAAAGAAAAGATATAAAGAAGAAAAAACGAACGAGGAAAGGAAAAGTTTTATGGAAAAAAAAATGAAAAAAGATAAACGGAAGGAGAAAAGTAAAATATATAACCAAGGAGAAAAGGAAAAGATATAAGAATAGTAAAAAAGAACAGATTTAAAGAAGGAATAAACGAAGGAAAAAAGGAAAAGATTTACAAAAGGAAAAAAGAAAAAGATATAAGGAAGGAAAGTAGGAAAAGATATAAAAAAAGATATATAAAGAAAATATATAAGGAAGGCAAAATAAAAGATATAAAGAAGGAAAAAGTAAGGAAATAACGAAAAGATATAAGGAAGGAGAAATAGGAAAGATATAAGGAAGGAGAAAAGAAAAAAGATATTAGGAAGGAAAAAAGGAAAAAAAAAGATATAAGTAAGAAAAAAGATAGAAGAATAGAAAAAAAGAAAAGAAAAGATCTAGGGAAGGAAAAAGAAAAAGATATAAGTAAGAAAAAAGATATAAGGAATAAGAAAGAAAAATATAAGGAAGAAAAAAGGAAGGATAAGATGAAAATATATAAGGAAGTAAAAAAAAATGAAAAAGATATAAGTAAGGTAAAAAAAGAAAAGATATAACGAAGGAAAAAAAGAAAAGCTTTAAGGAAGGGAGAAAGAAAAAGATATAAGGAAGAAGAAAAGGAAAAACATATTCGGAAAGACAAAAGAAAAAGCTATAATAAAGAGAAACGAAAAAGATTTGAGGAATGTAAAAACGAAAAGATATAATGAAGGAAAAACGAACGAAGAAAAGAAAAGTTTCATGGAAAGAAAAAAGAAAAAAGATAAATGAAGGAGAAAAGTAAAATATATAACGAAGGAGAAAAGATATAAGAATAGTAAAAAAAAGATCAGATTTAAAGAAGGAACAAAGGAAGGAAAAAAAGGAAAAGATTTACAAAAAGAAAAAAAAAGAGATATAAGGAAGGAAAATAGGAAAGATATAAGGAAGGAGAATATGGAAAGATATCAGGAAATAGAAAAGGAAAAGATATAAGGAAGGAGAAAAGAAAAAAGATATCAGGAAAGGAAAAAAGAAAACGATATAAAGAAGAAAAAAGAAAAAGATATAAGAATGGAAAAAAGAAAAGAAAAGATCTAGGGAAGGAAAAACAAAAAGATATAAGTAAGAAAAAAGATATAAGGAATAAGAAAGAAAAATATAAGGAAAGAAAAAAGGAAGGACAAAATGAAAATATATAAGGAGGTAAAAAAGATATACGGACGGAAAAAGAAAAAAGATATAAAGAAGGAAAAAAGGAAAAGATATAAGGAAATGAAAAAGGAAGGAAAAAATGAAAATATATAAGGAATGAAAATGTATAAGGCAGTATAAAGAAATAGATATAAAGAAAGAAAAAATAAAAAGATACAAGGAAGGAAAAAGAAAAGATGTAAAGAAGGAAAAAGGAAGGAAAAAAGGAAAATTTATAAGGAAGGAAAAAAGAAAAAAATATAATGAAGGAAAAAAAGGAAAAGATGTAAGGAAAGAGAAATGGAAAAATAAAAGGAAAGAAAAAAGAAATGATATAAGGAAAGAAAAAAGCAAAATATAAGAAAGGAAAAATGTAAAAATATGTGAAGAAGGAAAAAAATGTATGAAACATACGAAGCAAAAATTAATCGAAACAACAAAGAAGAAATGAAAAAAGAAAGGATAATTAATACGTCGCTCTCACAAAGACACGCACACACATAGTGACACACACAAATACGTGCACATACACACACGGGAAGACACTCACTCGCACGCACAGATATATATATATATATATATATATATATATATATATATATATATATAGGATGTATGAAAATATTTTACTGATATTGGAGCCAAGTTCCTCACATTAAAACAAGGACAAGTTTCCATATAAGCATTTGTTTGCAAATTCTCCGTTTTTGTGTTATTAAGTTTACAGAATAGTGCTGTGTTGCCATATGGACTGGGTTACATTTGTCTTTCATCTACATTTGTGGTAAGAACGTCTTCAACATCAAAGAAATATAGTAGTGAGTAACAATTGTGGGATTTTTATATCGTTCGCAGGGAGATAGGATAGTGGGAAACGTGCTGGTTATGTATACAATTAAACTTTTCTTGCTTACATTGATGAAAAACATGTTAATTACTAGGAGTAGATAGGTTCGCTAATAACCCTGTTTATACAAACTTTTTTCGTTTATTGAACAGGAGTAGAGATGTATACGTTGAATTCTGTTTAGGAATGGGTTTGGCGTTCTTTCTAAAGATCGCTTCATTTTCTTTCACTCACAGAAGGCCCTTGAACAGGAGTAGAGGTGTATCCCCTCATTTGTCTTTAGGATTCGGTTTCTAGTTGTTTCTGAAATGTCCTCATTCTCTTTCACTCACAGTGGAGCATGAAAGAGCAGTAGACAGTATTCCCTGTTTCCTGTTTAAACTTTGTATGTTTGGACTTTATGTGAGGAGCCCACCTGAAAATCTGTTAAAAAAATTATTCAATTTGTGTGTGTATGTGTGCTTAAAAGATACAGCATTTATATATGGGCTATAGCGTCACCTTCGTTCTTGTCAAATATTATACAGACGAATCGAAAGGCTTTCGTTGATTTATGAACAAGGTCAGTGGAGAAGCCGTTTTTCACTGTTCAAACATGTTTCTAAAAATTTTATAGAGGAAAAATCGAATCGAAATAAATAAAGAAAAATAAGAAATGCCCATTTTTCAAATGTGCGAAAAAGAAAAAGAAATTCTTCGATGTCAGCCAAGAAAACTGTTACCAAAGTGAACTAATACTTTCTGTCCATTACACATGTTGTCTCTAAATGTAGTTTCGCCTGGTATTTCTCAAAAAGAGATAAAATCAGGAAACATAAGCAATAAATTACTCTCTTCACTTTTGCTTCGTTTTCTTCTGCTAAAATCAATACATTATTATTATATTTCATTCAATGGGTATTTAATCTCGTTTTAAGTGGTGTTTTTTTATCGGGTATGAAGTAACAGCAAGTATTCTCAATACTGTAGCAATTCAAACGTATTCTAGAACCAATTACGATAGTTTGCATCTATATAACTTTATCTAATATTATCACATCTTATTCTAAGGAAATTATGCAAAATTATATGGACAATACATACTGCCGCTATACACATATGATAATATTCGGCATTTCAATCTAAAATGTGGGGTGTATTCGTTAACATGTTCGAAGGAGTCTGACTATAAAAGGCGATGGACTACAATTAAACATGTAGAGAAGAAGAGGAATCTAACCCCGTAGATTAGAAAAAAGCTTTCAGTACGAAATAAGATTTAAAGATAGATAGATAGATAGATAGATAGATAGATAGATAGATAGATAGATAGATAGATAGATATGAACAGACTTAGATAGATAGATAGATATGAACACACTTAAATAGATAGATAGATAGATAGATAGATATGAACACACTTAAATAGATAGATAGATAGATAGATAGATAGATAGATAGATAGATAGATAGATATGAACAGACTTAGATAGATAGATAGATAGATAGATAGATAGATAGATAGATAGATATGGACAGACTTAAATAGATAGATAGATAGATAGATATGAACAGACTAGATAGATAGATAGATAGATAGATAGATAGATAGATAGATAGATAGATAGATATGAACAGACTTAGATAGATAGATAGATAGATAGATAGATAGATAGATAGATAGATAGATAGATAGATAGATATGAACAGACTTAGATAGATAGATAGATAGATAGATAGATAGATATGAACAGACTAGATAGATAGATAGATAGATAGATAGATAGATAGATAGATAGATAGATAGATAGATAGATAGTAATGTGACTGATTTAGAGAGATCTCTTTATGGATGTGTACTTTTACGCCTATTCATGTTACTGCTTTTATATGTGTTCGTAGTTTTTATTCGTATCAAATTCCGATATCTGCACTTTGAGATTCATAAGTGGGAACGTTGCCAAAGTTTCTTTCAAAGTAATGTTATTTTATTATTGTGGTGTCAAGACATTTTTAAAATCTCAGCAATTTTTAATGTAAATGATATTTCAGTAAATCACTATTTGGAAAGTTTAAAGCTCAGATTTTGAAATGCATCCATTTTTCGTTTATAGAAAAAAACCGTCGAATATAAAGTCATCTGTTAAAAGATAAATGTAGGTTTGGACTATATATATATATATATATATATATATATATATATATATATATATATATATAGTGTATCGAGGTAGTAAATAATTTTCTAAAATATACTGTTTAATATAAGAGACAATGAATGTCTGTCATGTTTAATCATGAGCCGTTCTAAACATCGTATTTTGGCTTTAATTTCAGTTGAAAATAAAGAGACAAAGTCTCCATCAATTGGATAACTTTTTATTAAGTTGGTTCTAAGCTTGCGGCTCACATAAGCCATCTTCAGAGAGGTTATAAAGACGGTAACGCAAATATATATATAGTACTGTGCAAAAGTATTAGGACAAGAACTATTTCATCTTCTATGAAGGTTAAAATGACCTCTGTCATGTTACGGAAATTAACGAAGATTAACGAAACTTGGTTATAAACAAACGAAAATTTGAAATTATTTTTTTAAACATTATTTTTGATCAATACTCATATTTAAGCAGATATTATGCTTTTAATTAAACAGTATTACATATTTATATCTACTGGCCTGATTATTTACGATAAACTTTTTATTACGAAAATAATACGTTGATAGGGGTCGCAGGTTCGAATCCTGCCGAATGACATACATTTTCGTAATAAAAATTTATAAGTATAAGTTCATAGATTAAAGTAGCTTGATACTAATACGATATTATCTGAAAAAAGAGACGTTGTTGAACAAGCTAAAATTACTGTAATCAAGTGTGGCTATTTTCCAGTAGCAAAGTTGGCCCTCATTGCTATTGGTACCTTATCACAGCGGAGAAAAACGTGTATTAGTTTAATGGAAAAAGCTGTTGGTGTTATCAGCTTGATTATATTTATAAAGGTAATGACTCTTTCTACAATGACTTTTTTCTACTTGAATATCCAAGGCAAAATGTTACAGTCTCAGCAGGAGGGTGATGTGATTTGCCAGAGACTATGAAGACATTCTGTTGAAGAGGTTTCGCTTCTACTCAGTTTATTTTGTTAGTTATCCCAGCGGAATTTTTTTCCTAGTCAGCACATCCTTAAGGAGGACGTGTGATTTTGTGTTTTTTTTTTGTTTTTTTTTTTAGAGTAGGCTTTGTATTTTAGACGTTACCATAACAAAATAAGAACTATCGCTTCATTCCGTTTCAAGCGCTCATTGTCAGGGCGGAAAAGTAGATATTTCGGCAATGCAGCCGTTTTTGATGTCTTCTTGGCAGATAGTTTTAGCAAGAAATTGAAAAGCCGTCCATGGTCAAGATTTAGATCGTAGTGCGGAGGAATGGGATGCTAACAACCGAGATGGAAAAAGGTTTCCAGATTTTATCGACCTATCTGATCTGGTGGTAAGTTTAGAAATGCATACCCTCAGAAAGTACTATGGACTTAGACAAACAGGTTTCCGTCTTAATACGGTCGGTCGTTCTAGCTATCAACCGATTGATAGTTAAAAGACTCGGCGTAATGTTCTTAGGATCTTCAAGTTACCATTCAATAATTTACGAGGAACATAAATTTGACCGAGCGAGACTCAACGTAATAAAAGATAGACTAGTTACTGGAATCTAAACACGTTGTCTAATCTGTGATCACTCATCACTAACCTAGGCGTTGTGGAGTAGTTTTTCCACTGAAGGTTATAATCGTGCTATGTCGGTTGCTAATCGGCTTAAGCCACCCAAAATGTTAGGAAGTTGGTAATCTTCCACTGAAAGCTGACTTCTTAGTATTCGGCTAAATGCCGACTAATATCAACTGCTTTAGTCCATCGATGTCCAAACTGGAACTAACTAATAGTTCTACTGAACTCCAATAGAACTCTAAAAACTCTCTAGAAATTCTAAGAGATCCTAAGAACTTTCAAAGAACTTCTCGAGTTAACATCCTGTTAACTCTGATTAGTATAGGAAGGAGAATCCATTATCTGAGGAATAGTTGCGTTTCACCATAACACTTGGGGAGAGAATTGACGTGTAGTGTGGTTGAAATTAAGTGATGGAGGTCATCATATGTATCTTATGAGTTCGTTTGATGCTGATTAGAGCTATCTAGAAAAATTGGCAGCGGAATCCAAATTAGATAGTGCCATTAAATCGGTAGATAGTAGAAAAAAAGCTGTATCAAGCAAAGGTGCTTGCATAAAAAGAATGTCTTCCAAGATGACAAACATGTCTGCGTCAAGAGGAATTGAGTAGCGCTTCGGATCGTCATTGCTGATATGAAGCAGTAGCGGAGACCAAAATCAATCACGATAAATCGGCTTGCGTAGAGTGGAAGAGAGTTTCTATTGCTTGGTCCTTCACTTAGATGAACGAGCCGGTCAAGATACCTGCTATCTAATTTGATCCCAACCTACAGCTGGCAATGAACTTGTCGGATGATCGGAACAAGGTCGAGGTTGCAGCTCGTCTGTAAACTCTTTCTTGAAGTGAAGAACTGAAGTGTGTAGTTTTTATATCAACCTGATTCTCTTTTACCAAGACTCCACTCTTCCACGTCCCTCTACGAAAATACTACATTGATTTCGAGGATGTTATGTCTTCCCATGGGGAATCAATCCTTTGGTACATCATGAGTTCTGCTACCTTTGTCTTGCTGAAAGCAGTCTGTGAATGCAGAGCACTGAGGTTTGTCAACATTCGTTCAGTTTTGAATTTCTGTAACTGTTGTGGATACCGGATAAGGAACCGGACAAAATAATGAACAACAAAAACAAATATGGAGATAAAAATTAGGTTATATTGAACGTAATATACAAACTTGAACGCAGGTTAGTAAATCCAGGAATATTATTAGTAGTAATAAATATATACAAGTCTTGAAGTTAAGTATTTGGGAACAGTATATCCGGGTATATTATCCTAGCTTAGTGGAGCTCAGAGCTAATCTTGTCTCTGGGTAACTTCGGAATCTATCAGAACTATCCAATAACTGCCACGGATCTCTACGATTACTCACCACTGCCAACTTCAACAGTATTTATTCCCTTTCCCACTTAAAGCGAAATGTGACACAAGGTCTTTTTAATGTTGGTCGTCCCGGCCATATAGCCGTGCCAAAAATATCTGTCTATATTTCCCCAGTCGTGATTCTACGCTTCGTCGGAACCACGACTAGGTTAGTGCTCTCTGCCTTCTGGTAGAGAGCGCTCTCCACCCGAAGTTAGAGTGCTGACAGTTTCAATAGTAGCAGAGGCAACTGCCAACTGCAACAGTATTTAGTCACCCTCCCACTTAAGGCGAGATGTGACACGAGGTCTTTTTAATGTGGGTCTTCTCGGCCATAGAGCCAGGTCAAAAATATCTGTCTATCTTTTCCCAGTCGTGATTCTACCTTTCGGCAGAGACACGACTGAGTTA
This sequence comes from Ascarosepion bandense, assembly GCA_037127315.1. Lineage (NCBI taxonomy): Eukaryota > Metazoa > Mollusca > Cephalopoda > Sepiida > Sepiidae > Ascarosepion > Ascarosepion bandense. Next base: position 105,711 of record JBBBDQ010001522.1, read on the forward strand.
GTGCTCTCTACGTGAAGGCAGAGAGCGCTCTCCACTCGAAGGCAGAGAGCTGACAGTGTCATAGTAGCAGAGGTAAATGCTGACTGCAACGGTATTCACCCCCTTCCCACGTAAGGTGAAATATGACAAGTTCTTTTTAATGTGGGTCTTCTCGGCCATATAGCCAGGCCAAAAGTATCTGTCTATTTTTCCCCAGTCGTGATTCTATCCTTCGGTGGAACCACGAGTAGTTTAGTGCTATCTGCTCGAAAACAGAGCGTTCTATACCCAAAGGCAGTGTGCTGACAGTGCCATAGCAGCAGTAGCAAATGCTCTAAGGGTAGGCGTATATGTACTCTCAGTCGAGTTCATTATCTTATATAAAAGAGGGAGATCCATCCCACAACAATTCTGTTCCTAAGAGTACGTTAATTGTGTATTCTAGAAGTAGGGCATTTAATTGGTTTCCCATAGCCAAATGCACTTTCTAACACGAATATCGTCATGTAATCTCTTACGGGTAAAGGATCGCCTCTCTGTCACCAAGTCATTGTTTTCTCAAGATTTTAAATCAACTGCTAGTCATGGAGTGTAAAAGTTATTTAACTGACGAGTTCAGCTGTACGAAACAGAAGTCTCGCTCCCTTTAGCGTTGGGAGCTCGATTTAACTTACCTCAAAAACTAGAGTCATCATTCACCTAGCTGCTGTTGGAAGGAACCATCTGGTTGGACTAGATGGTTTTTGCAATGTTAAATATTTCACCCGAGTACGTACGCTGTGGATTTTTTTTATCCATTTGTCATGCCTTCATTCACAGCAGCGTTACTGTTATGGTAAAACACACCTATTCCTCAGATAATGGACTCTCCCTCCTATATAAATAAGAGTTAACAACAAGTTAATTCGAGATATTCTTGGGAAGGTCTTAGGAGATTTTAGAAGTTCTAGAGATTTCTTTAGAGTTCTATTGGAGTTCAGTAGAACTATTAGTTCCAGTTTGGACATAGATAGACTCAGGCAGTTGACATTAGTCAGCAGTTAGCTGAATACTAAGAAGTCAGCTTACAGTGGAAGATTTCCAAGTTCCTAACGTTTTGGAAACGTTAAGTCGATTAGCAACCGACATAGCACGATTATTACCTTCGATGCGAAAACTACTCTATAACAGTAACTGACCTGTGTGAACCACAGACTCTGTATCCTGGACAGAATATTTATATCCTGAAAGGATTAGGGTTAGTTCCGTCTGTAATAATGTACTCTTACTGGTAAAGGATCGGCATGAGGTTATTTTATGTCTGTTTGGGATTATGCGAGTTGCTCTGTGTAGGATTAGACTCAACTAGTTTAACGCAGGTTAGGATTTCTCTACATCTCAACTGATCTCTTTAAGCGTCAGTTGAGATGAGAGTCCAAAGGTTATAACTCACCTCAGCGAAAGACAGGGGAAGGTTTCGCGCGTGGTGCAAGTAAGTGGGGCTTATATACAGTGGTTATTAGATGCTACAAAAAAGGGGAAAATTTTGGAACGTAAAACTAAATTCTTCCCAGTTAGAGTGTCGGGGACCCGGTTAAGAAGTCTAGCAAGAAATAATACAACAACAATCAAAATAGGAAATAAAGATATATATATATATATATATATATATATATATATATATAGGGAGAGAGAGAGAGAGAGAGAGAGAGAGAGAGAGAGAGACTCCGATTTTAGTTCTACACACTCACGCAGAAAGAAAGAAAAATACTGGATTTTAAAATTAAATACACACAGGCTAGGGTTAAATAGGTATTTAGGTGTTTTGAATCTTTATAAATATTTCAATAGCTAAACATTTTTTTTTAGATACAATTAAAAAAATTTTCTTTAAAGCAAAATTTATAAGTATTATTAAATATAGGTTTACGTTTACAAATATTTAGAAAAAAAATCTGTCTCTTTCTGCGTCACGTGATGTAAACAATCTCTCTCCACGAGCGCTCTCGAGAAATACGTTTCTAATTTAAATTTTAAAATCATTTGTTTCTGATGAAGCACCGAGGACGGTCTGAAAGATAAAATATAATAATAGAAATAAACAAATACTGTCAGAAAAATACATTTTTAAACTTACAACTTTTTAGCAGTTTTTCATATATATATATATATATTAAGCACAGCAAAATACAAATACGTGGAACTCTGTTAGTAGAACGAGTAATACTGGTTAGGTAGTAATAATTGAACTGGGACTCGCAATGGTAGTCGGTAGCAGTGTTGGTTATCTCTGTCTATTACTCTAAATTTTTACTCTAACCTATGCTGATCTCTGCCCTTCTCTCTTGTGAGGAGAAGTATATGTAGTTGTAGGAAGAGTTCAATCTGTTGAAATGGGTGATGCCATCATGACAGATAGGTTAAGACAGTTGTTTCTATGCGTATGGAAACGCATAGACCTCTCCTTTTTCTCTTTTTTTATTTCAGTTCCCCATCCCTTCCGCTAATAGTTTACAGATTTCTCAGTTCAATGGTGGGTGTAAGACGAATTTCGAATGTTTTTTTTTGTTTTTTTTTATAATTTTGCATTGTTTCCTAGTTAACTAATATTTTCTTCTATATGTTTTTGTGGGGTCGGGGAATCAAATTATTTTATTTAGACATTTGGATTTATTTTCATTGTATAAAAATCATTGGGTATTAGTATTTTTTGCTTCTAACCCAAAATTATGCAACTAAATTAGTTAGAAATTTAATGAAACACATTACGCATGTTGACTACTGTGGTGCAACTATTACGAGTAAATGTAAATAAATGGGAAATTATTGATACAGTTGGGCCAATGAGTGAGACAAAAAAGATCAAGATAAAATTTGACCATGAATGGACTTCCCCGCTCATCAATGTTGACCCTTATTTTATTTTTGTACTGTATGGTACAATAAATCCTAATACTCAGAAATTGACTCTGTTATTTTTTTTATTCTTTGAGTAAGCTAGGTAAGGTAGGTTCACATATTTTGTCGAGGACTCTTTTCTGTGTATAACATTGTTTTATCTATCTTCTGCAAACTGAACGAGAATGAAAATGTTAAGGATCTTTTTCTGAGAAAGGGGTCAATGAACAAAATGATTTGTGCAAGGGGGTAGATAAAATTAGTGAGTCTCACAAAAATAATGACATCCTGAGAGGGGGAAAAGATTCAAAAGAAGAAGGAACTAACAACATAGCGAAAAGCTTCCACTTTGGATTCAACCTCCACCTCTGGTGTATTAGACATAGAAGAGACTGTCAAACAATCGAAATAATACGTGCACCTGGCTACAACCAGTTGATTAATAATTAATATTCATGAACTAGAAGGTTCTGGACATAAGAGTAAACTGCACCCGGCAGAAGTACTCTGATTGTGAGTATGTGAGAAGAATGGAACCACTTCTTAATTGCTGTTGTTCCCAGGTCCACCCTGACCCGGAGTGGTAGCACCTGTTAGGGTCCCAGCTATGGCAAAATATTTAAACCCCAAACTGGGGGCAAAACACTATGAAACTGTAAATTATATTATTGAAATATATACATAAAAATAAACTTTTATAGAGAAATATACATTTTTGAAGAAAAATTATTACCAACAATAGGTTTTTGAAGAAAAATTATTACCATAACACATTTTTCAAAGAAAACAATTATTCTGAACAAAACATTTTGAATACAAAATTAGAAGACATTTTAATTTTTAAAATTAGAAGACATTTTAATTTTTAAATTAGAAGACATTTTAATTTTTCTAAAATATAAAAGAGTAAAAACAAAAATGTTCATTAAAATCTAAATAAAACAACCTCTTCACGATAACCAAACACCAAAATAAATGCCTTAAAAACCTATCTTTTTGGCTTTAAATACCCACAGAGGTGTTGATACACTGGTAAACAAAACTCAGACCCAAACTCATGAAGTAGTAGATGAAAGAATTGGCTATGTTTTTATTGTGTGAAAAAGCTGAATGAAATTATAAAATCTTTAAAGGATCATTAAGTTGATTACATCGCTGGATAATCTGGGAAATAACATTCAGCAAATTATAAGAGGGGATATATATATATATATATATATATATATATATATATATATAGGGCGTAACAAAGATATTTTTTAAACTTTCAGGGCGGGTTCCTGATATCCAAACAAAGTAAAATAAAATACTCAGAAGTTAATTGTTGTACAACAACACAGTAACTCATACCAAATAATCAAAATGCCCCTCACTTGCTTCTTCACTAACATGCACTTGTCGGTTCATTGACTGGTGGATCCTTTTAAATGCTCTCACATAGTGTCAAACGGTATCGCAGTCTCTCATAACACGGTGATGAAGCATCTCTGCATTAGTAATGCCTACCGCAAAAAACAACAGATGATCCCACACATAAAATATAAAGACTTCAGGTCAGAAGTATTTGCAGATCATGGAAGCAACCCTGCCCTACCTATCCATCTTTGACGGAAGACTATGGCTAAAACCTGCTGATTCATGAACCACATGCGTCTTAGTATTATCAGTGGGTACATAAATCGTATTTTATGTATCATGTGAATTCCGATCCTCCCAAAATTGTTGGTTGTGTAAATTTGTTATTCCATCTCTTCCAAACTTGCATCACCAGTAAAGAAAACTGAAGAAACTAATACCGGATCGGCAGTTTGTACAGTAAACCAGTAAAAGCACTCATGAGATGAGTGAATAAAGGGCGTAAGATCTGCAAATAAAACGAATACAGGAGGTACACTTGAAAATCCTTCCATGCGGTGACATTTGATTCACAACATGCTCGGGACACTTGACGTGTGCTTATACCTATATCATCACCGACAGACTGTAGAATGTGTTCGTTATGGTTTATAAAATGGCGAGTGTTCTAAAAATTAAAAAAAGATAGACACACTGACGCCAAGAATTCAAAATTGGGTGGCAAAATAAGAAATAAGAGTAGAAGTAAGAAGTAGGAGTTAAGCACAGTAGTCTTGTGTAGGAGATTTAAAAAGGGGGAAGATGCTAATCAGTTGACCACTAGAGTCCAGATGGGATAGGCTCGTTTAATACTATCATCCCACAGTGAAGAGAATTTAGCTAGTCTGCTCCTGTATCCACACAAAATTTAAAGGTTGTAACTTGATGTAAAAACTTAAAGTTTTATACCAAAAATAAACATCATTAATTCAAGTTTGTGTTATCTTCTAATTATACCAAAACGAAGCAACACAACATGTTCTTTCATAGTTCCTGGTACCACGGATCCTGTCTTAGCAACTTAACTAAAGGTTGGATAACTCGGCCGCCTTCGGTCCTGAAACGCAATCTAATACAGACAAGCAGCCTCGCATCCATCACTATTTCGCGCAGCTGGATGACAAAATGACACTGGCCTGCTCACGATATGAATATCCTGTCATTGTTAAACGGAAGACTTTTCAGTTATCTCACTGCGACACGCGTTAAACGCTGAAGACAACCTATCCACAAATGTACAGGAGGAAAAGTATAAACTTGTCGACATGTAAACATAAACCCGTTTACCATAAACTTTCTTTAAAATTAAATAACTCAAAATCGAAGGGTTTGCGGACATATAATTATATAAAAGAAAGTAGAAAAGATAAAGAAAGAAGTGGGAAGGGGTGGTTAACAGGGAAGTTAGCTAAGATGAAAAGAAAAGAAAGAAAAAGGAAAAAGAAAGAAGAAAAGAGAAAAAAGAAAATTTCTCCATAGAAACGTTAACTAAATAAAAATTAAAAATTAAAAAATAAAATTAAAAATAAAATTAAAATAAAATAAATTTAAAAACAAAGTTAAAAAAACATGTTTTTAAAAATTAAAAAGAAATTTCTCCATAGAAACGTTAACTATTCTTAGATCCAGACAAAACGAAATTTTAACTTACAACCCAGTTTAAAAGTAAGGTTTTCCAAAATCTAAAAATAGACATTGATTTCTGTCTAGTTTCTTATTAATCCCACCCCTTTAATTTTTCTGTGAAGTATATTATTTTAACTTCCGCCGGTAATATATCTGTCTTTATTTTGAAATAAAAAGTTGCCGATGTAACGTAAAATTTCTCTTAGGGATTAAATGTAGAAATGATCATACAACTGATTTAAACATCGAAATTTATTTTATTTTATTCTATATATATCAACTTGTGAACACTTCCGGGTCAGCAATCGCTAAACATCTGATAAGTGGCAAAAATTGTGTAACCAACTTTAGTGTGGACCATTTCACTGTAGTGTCTGGTTCATACTCCATGTTTGGCATACAGGCGTTAGAGTCTCTATACATAAAACTTCGGGTCCCATCTCTCAAGCAGAGTGTATGATGTTAGAACTCCGCATTATTACCATTTAATGCCTGCCTCTCCGCTTCCCTCTATTTTGTGTGTGTTTTTTTGGGGGGGCCTTGTCATATTCATCTTCAGTTTTAATATTTTAAAATATTGAAGAAATAAAAAAAAAAACCCCAGTTGAACCCTGACGAAAAACGGGATTGAAACCGGTCGGTCGTTCTTTTGTTTCTTATTTTTTATTTGTCATAATTTATATTTCAGTGAGTATGAAATTAACGTTGTTTCGTGCCCTTATCTATCTATCTATCTAGCTATCTATCTATCTATATGTATATATTGTCATCCGCAGACAGATCTGTTTCGCTGTATCACAGCTCATCAGTACGGTTAGACTACAATTGTTTTTTAAATTGAAACCCGACCGAAATGGCGTCAGTCGGCGAATCTACCCCTGTGCTATGGCGACTCTACCTCTGTGCTATGGGCGTTCGGTGGAAGTAGGCATGTATGAAATTATTTGTTTGAACATTATTTTTGATCGATACTCTTATTTAAGTAAATATTCTGTTTTTTAATTAAACAGTATTATATATTTATATATACTGGCCCGATTATTTACGATGAATTTTTATTACCAGAATGTGTGTCATTCGGCAGGATTCGAACATGCGACCCCTATCTACATAGAGGAAGCTACCATTTGATCTGGCAACGTCTTAGACCGCTCAACCACGAATGACCCCCGGTCTAAACGAGGTTTTAATCAAGAGTATAGAACACAATTTTCGATTCATCGTAACAATCATATCTGCTCGGAAATGTATCGTAATGTCAACAAATGTCAACATTTTAACGAAACTTGGTTATAAACAACCGACAATTTGAAATGAATTGTTTGAACATTATTTTTGATCCATACTCGAATTTAAGTAGATATTCTGTTTTTTTTTTTTATTAAACAGTATTATATATTTATATCTACTGGCCTGATTATTTACGATAATTGTTTATTACGAAAATGTAAAAAACAGAATATCTACTTAAATACGAGTATCGATAAAAAATAATGTTCAACCAATTCATTTCAAATTGTTAGTTGTTTATAACCAAGTCTCGTTATATATACATATATATGTCAGTGTGTGTTAGAATAAATGTAAGTCCGTATGAAATATTTTAAAGTACGCTTTCTCAAATATTTCTCCTTAGATATAAGCTTGAAACGGTGTCACTGGCCGGATGAAAACGTGTAAAACAAATTGAGCCACGAACGAGAAATTCACGTGATGCTAGGTCGTAAGAGAAAGGAAATCTCGCGGCAAATTTCCGTCATTCGACACCTGAGAAATCTCATATGAAACAGCGATCAATCAACACGTATTCGCTTTCACGTACTTCCTCACAGCACGTACATGTGCACGTCTACGTATGTGATAAGACGCACGCAGGCACACAGGTCCAGATATGTGTGAATATAATTGACAAAACTCACAAAACAGAAGTAAAATTCAACAACAGCATCCAACATATACAAAGAAATAAACGAAAGAATTCACACACACACATTCATACAATACAACATACGTAGACAAACATAAATATACATAATGAGAGATTGAACAACACACACGTTCACTATAATAAACACATTCAAAAATAGGAACAATTTGAACGTATCTAGTTACAAATATTCCGTAACAATCAGTTAAGTACCAAATCTGATAAACGCGTGGGCGATCATGTCTCAAAAGAGACGTGACTGAATGAGAAGATATTCTTGCAGCAGGTTGCCATTGCTTTTGAGCGTAGACTAGTTACCACCGAAGGCTATAGAACCCAGTCTATCCTGCTATTTAACCCATAGTTGAATCAAGAAGAGACAGATTAATACCTTTTCAAGGTTAATTTTGCGTAAGTGAATGTAACGAGTTCAAATGGAATTCGACCTCGACTGTCCAATTTCTCGTTCCGAGTCGATATCCACAACATCACAACGCACATAGCAAGGCCAATTTAATGAAATATTTCCCCTTTTCACAGGTTTAATTGTTCACATTCTGTAGCTCGTCATCAACGTACTAGAATTAAGAGGCAAGGCAGCATTGCCAAATTGACACGCCCTTTTATTATAGTATCTAAGTTACAAATGGAATAAAAATGACTATCGATAGAGCAGATAAATTGAAAATAACCCATAATGAATCTCCAAATCAGACAATAGACTTTGTAGTCTTTCTATAGTCGCTATTCTAAGGTTGGTGGCTTCTCCATTGCATTGCTGCTAACAGAGACAATCTTATTTCAGAAAGCTAATCAAATATTAAAAATGATAAGAAGAAATCATATTATGTTGCGATTCCAGACTATGTAAATTCATCAACGATACAAAATCAAGTAAACTGCAGACAAGATAATCTGGATGTAACTGGATTTGGAAATTCTGTTGAACGTAGATGAAGATTACTTATTATTACAGTTTGAGTTTTGTTTAACGGCATATTGTGGATTATTTAATTCCAAAAAGGTGGGGTCTTAAGGTATTTTTTAATGTTCAGTTATAGTGAGAGAGTTGACTTTGTCAGATTTTAATTAATTTTTTTCTATTTTATTTTGGCAAACTGAAAATGTTTTCTAGTTTTGTATTCAAAAATGTTTTGCTGAGAATAAGTTATTTTCTTCAAAAATGTGTTATGATAATAATCTTTTCTTCAAAAATATATTGTTGGCAATATTTTTTGTTCAAAATTGTATATATTTCTATAAAAGTATATTTTTATACTTTCATAGTGTTTTCACCCCAGTTTTGGGGTTAAGTATTTGCCCATAGCTGAGACCCTAACAGATGCTACCACTCCGCGCCAGGGTGGAACTGACAACAACAACAATTAAGAGATGGTTCCATGCTCCTCACAACCTCCCAATCAGAGGCCTTGCTATCGGAGGCACTTATCATTAAATTATTCGGTAATAGCATTCAAATAACGCAGGATTATTAGAAATACTTTCAAAGAATTAACTTTTTCTTATCTTTTCGGCAAACATTTACTAAATAAGAATAAACATCTACATAGAAATGTGGCTATATTTCATGTACGTAATCTTGAATTTGTTGTGGATAAGTTGTTTTCCCTTCTCGTACACGACTTTTTAATTCATCCCATAAATTTCGGTTGGATTCAGTTTGGATCTCTGAAAATAAAAGTAAAAAATGTATATTCTCATTCTAATAACAATTCTGGGTTACTTATAGTTTAGAAATCATGACAAAGAAACATTTTTAAACTATTGACGGTGTCTCAATAAAAAATCAGCCAAAGCTGACAAAACAAACCCGGCTGCAGTATTTCAAAAGGAGCTCCAATCTGTGATTAATAGGGGTTGGAAATGGCTCGTAAATTTTAACGCACACAACACGAAGCTGCTCTCTTTTAACCACTACAGAAAAATATTCCATTCAACGATCAGAAAGAATTACACCAGTCTCCTACAGAGCAACGCAATGCTCCTCCTTCTCCTCACTGTTTGAATTGCCCTGAAATGGAATGGCTACATCGAATACATAGCTGCATCTATTGCTAGGAAAGTTGGTTCACTGTGCCGGGCCAGGAAGTTTTTCTCGTTATAATTCATTTTAAACATTTAAAAATGTATGAATCCCCTGTGCATTGAATAATGTTGCCATGTCTGTGCGGGTGCTTCTGCTTTTCATCTCGTTGTTCTCGACGAAATCCAAAGGAGAATCTGCAATATAATCGATCCTTACTTGTCAGCTCGTCTTCAATCACTTTCTAACCGACGTGATGTGACTTCCCTCTGTCTTTTCTACAAGTATTTTCATGGCAACCGCTCTGACAAGGTTTGTTCACCTTGACTACGACCACATGTACTTACTGGTGATACTAGATTGACATTTAGGTCTCACTAAATTTTAATTTTGCCTTAATTCCCACTTCCATTTGCTCGTTTCCGTGATTGATAGAATGCGCAAAAGTTTAAATGCAACGTCGATTGTCATCTTTTATCTACTGGATTCCTATTCATCTCGTCGACGTCCTCTGTACCTTTTTATTCTTACATTGTAAATCTATGCGCACCAGTGACATTTCCGCCTTTCCTGGGGTAAAATGACTTAAAAATAAACATGCTTAAGTGTTCAATTTATTGTTTCGCAATAATCTTGTTTTCATTATATAATTAAATCTTACCAAGAGAAACATCCCTAAAACGTTGCACTATCCTCGAAGATTTTCTTGTAGAATTTAAATACCTGACTATGATATCACCATCAGATTATGACCATTGAATAATATATGTGTCACGTGCGATCATGCCATCTTTTCATAAAATGAGAAACTCTAATCAGTATGTTCATTTGCAAAAGCTAAAGGAAATTTCCAATAATTAACATTGAAAAAACGATTTTACGGTATTTGCTTTGTTGAAATTGAATTTCTAGTTATTCATACACAAAGTGCTTCCAAATTATTCATAGGAATCTTCGTTGTAATATTTCGGTTATTCTGGACATTTCTTAGAAAGTGACGTCTGATTTGTACAACATATTCTTCTTCTTTCGTCCAAAATCATTTAAATATATTTAATGATATAATATTTACAACATTATTTTCTCTCTTGAAGTCACCAATAAATTATATAAGATTATGTCCTAAAATAGTTACACCTCAATTGATATTTATCAGGGCGCTAAATTCGTGTAAAATAGAATAAATATAAATATGTTAGTATCGCTTAATTAATATGCATCATTGATATTTTTATTTGCACATTAATTTTGGTTACAGTCTTTTAAGTTTCGTCCGGGAAGTTGCCAAATCTACATTACGGTAAATTATTCTACACATCGGCCTAAGACATAAAAGACACAAGCTAAAAGTTAGTTTTAACTGCAGCAATTTAAAAGATGTTATTCTGCATAAAGCAATTTTTCTAAAATCATGCAAATAATTTATGTCATCAAATTAAATTGTAATGCGTAAAAATACAAAATCATTTAACAGCACGCAAACAGAAAGTAACAGTTTTTATTTTATTTTAAAACCGCCATAGAAAGTATAATTTCAAGACAACGCTGAATATAAATGCGTGGAATCAATACATACATATTTAGGCAGATACGTTATTTCATTATAAATCGCAAGTATAGGCCTATTTCAGGCGAACCATAATCAGCTTCCTTCTTTATTGTACAGAAGGTTCGTGTAAGATCTTATGTACAATAGAGACAGAATCTGAACATGGTTCGCCTGAAATACTCCTAAATATCCGATTCACCATGAAATAACGTGTGAGCCTAAATTTTTCTTATATTTGCTCTATAGGTATTTATATACATTTTTATATAGAGCCCTCTTAGAGAGTTATCCTACCATTCTATGTACAGGATACTCCATTGGATTCTTCTATATCTACACCGCATGCTTTAATATAAACATATATATATATATATATATATATATATATATATATATATATATAAGCAAGATTAATTAAGTACTACTTCATATTTCCAAATGTTTATCTATAAACATATATATATATATATATTCATCCGAGACAGATCGGATTCGCTGTATCACAGCTCATCAGTACGGTTAGATAATAGATAGCTTCTAGCCAGGATCGAAACCCGACCGAATTGACATCAGTCGGCGATTCTACCTCTGAGCTATGGGCGCTTGGTAGAGAAAGGCAGCGTGTTATATACAATATAAACAAAAGCCAGTAGCCGAGAGTGTTCAAATTAATTTCTGAATGAACGATGTGTAGATGCGTAATTAGCTACTATTTCTTCAAAGTCTAGCATTCCTCCATAGTGATCAATCAGTGCATATATATATATATATATATATATATATATATATATATATATATATATATATTATGGACTCCCATCGATTTCGATGTATGAGGGTCTAACCTTAGTAACACATCCACACAGTGATCTGTTTATAGTGGTGAAGGCATTGTGTAGTACCATCCACACTTTTGGAACTGCTGATAACAAACAATCGGTGCAGAAATCTGCCACAGATCGCATGAACAGCAGACCTCAATTATTTAACCCATAATTGGAGGGAACGAACGGATTAATACCTTTCCCAAGGGTACTAGTGCGCAAGTGAATGCAGTGTGCTCGACTGAAATTGAAACTCGGCTCACCGATTTCCCCCTCCAAGCTGACATCCACCGCACCACAACGCACATCCGTATATATATATATATATATATATATATATATATATGATATATTTTTATATATTTCCTTAGACACTAGACGAATTTTTAAAGTACAAATAGATAGATAGATAGATAGATAGATAGATAGATAGATAATCAAAATAATAAGATAGATAGATAGATAATCAAAATAATAAGATAGATAGATAGATAGATAGATAGATAATCAAAATAATAAGATAGATAGATAGATAGATAGATAGATAGATAGATAGATAGATAGATAGATAGATAAGAAATGAAACAAGAAGAATGAAAAAGCAAGATACAAACACACAAGGAGACAAGAATGTTTATAGATTGATGGATTGTTGACGAGAAAGCTAGAGAAATAATCATTTATATCCATTAGATAGATAGATTAGATTAAATTTTCATGAAATAAAATGCGGAAGACTCACTCAAAGTAATACTTTACCGAATGAGGTTGATATAAGAGGAGAAAGACAGAACATTTTATGAGTATATATATAGAAGTTGAACTGAGATTTGAATAGGTTGAAATTTTTATAATTCGTGGAGGCCTCCTTTCGGGAAACTGTTCCACAAAATGACTGTTCTCGAAACTGTTTGAATGGACATCTTCTTGTATCGATGCAACATATGATGATGAGGACAATTTGACCTTGTTTGTTGCATGGTGGTCTGTGGTGATAAATATCGAAATTTGTGTGACTAACTCGATAGAATTGTAACAACTCGTTCGTGGGAAAGTGACGATAGAGTTGATCATCTAGGAGAACAACCGATTGCGATGATTGATACGTAGATATAAACAAACAGTTTCCAATAGATATATAGAATGAAATACATACACTACCAGCCATAATTATTAGGTCACCCCAGTGTTTTAAAAAAATGATGTATTTCATACTATTTTTAGTATTTAATGCCAAGTGAATAATTGTAAATGAAAATGGAATAGTTCTTTTGTTAATACTGCACAATAAAATGTGCATCATACGAATTTATAAATATTTAATAATTACCTATATTGCAGTTTCATCAATGAAAGAATGAAGAAAATTTAGGTCGATTCGGACGAGTTCATCTTTATTTCCTTGACTTGTTAAATTTTACAAATTAATAATAACAAAAGAACCATTTTATTTCCATTTAGAATTATCCACTTGGCAATAAATACTAAAAATTGTATGAAATACATAATTTCTTTTACAAACCTGTGGCCTAATAATTATGTCCGGTAATGTACGGACACAAAACTCAGCTATATAAATGGAGTTATATAGATATAGTTTTACTTAAGTGGAAAAACATAAATACCCTGTCAGAACAAGAAAATCATATATAAATTATAGATTGCTCTGTATATATGAAAACTATCAAAGTTTTTATCATTCTCAAGTAATTGATATTTCACACATATAAGAATTATTAATTTTCACAAATATTCATTGTATATTTAATGCAGATATTATTAACTCCAAGCATTTTAATCTCTGTAGTGTGACTGTTTTGATTATGACATATGTTTTCCTTTGTATAACAAGGATACCATTAGCTTTAGACTCCAAATCACTCACCTTTACTTTACCAAAAATCAGGTCTCTTAGGGTTTGGAAACATATTGAATTCAAAAAATCTTAACTGCGGACATAATGAAATAAATTTAAATTAGTTCTGATAAATTGCATTAGTCTTAAATGTAATTTAGTCACTTGATTTATGTATACATCCCTATTCAGATATCATTGGTACCTAAAGGAAACAAAAAACACCCAAAATAAAGTGGAAAATCCTTAAAAAAAAAGCTAAAACATGTAAGTCCTTAAATGAACCATGTTCATTATGCTTATATGAAAAACTATTTATTATTACATCCCTTAAAAATAAAAATTTATTAAATAAACGTAACGAAATTAATGTCATATGTAGACATTGTAAATTATTCACATTAGAAAATGGATAAAATCTAAATTAAATAACATGCTCACTGACGAATTAGGGAAAAATAAAAATAAAAATGAAAATAAAAATAAAACCAAAAATAGAATAAGTTAGTTTTCCTTTTCTTTTCTTTTTTAATAATTCCCCCCTTTGTATCAGGATAATAATTCCCCCCTTTGTATCAGGATAATAAACTTTACAGCCAATTGATAGATGGAGTGAAAAAATAGCAGTTCAAGGTTTGTTGTTTTTGGAAAAAATCTTTTCTTTAACAAATAGGCTAGAGGGGACGAGAAAGGAGATGGGTACTACAAAAAAGGAATATCACATCAAATGTAAAAAAAATGAAGGGAAAATGATAAGATCAGATAAATGCGAAGGAAAATAAACAAGAGAAGAATAGGGTCAAGGGTCAAGAAAAAAGAAAAAAAGAGGAGGAAAAAGTTGGTTGACACAGAAATACTTCGGGGTCAAACCCCAAGGTGAATCTCCATTCTGTTTAGTCACACACACATACACACACATACACACACAAAAAAAACACGCACATACATTCACAGTAAACCGAAAGTATTTGTCATTTAAATGTAAATCATCTGCACAACCACACCAGCATTGCCTGATGCTGAGAATTAATCTCGAAACAAAGAATTTTCCATGTCGCAATGTAATTGACATAACTATATATATATATATATATATATATATATATATATATATATATACTTAAATCAATGAAAATAGAATGGTTCTTTTGTTATTATTAATTTACAAAATTTACAAGGCAGCCTTGAAGCTTTTGGTTTGGCCAGCCAATCAGAAGAGACTAAGATGGGGAAGAGAGAACAAAAATGGACACCAGAACAGTCCATTTGATGCACATATTATTGCGCAGTATTACAAATAAGAATATTTCTATTTTTATTTAGAATTATCCGCTTGGCAATAAATACTAAAAATAGTATGAAATACAAATTTTTGAAAACTGGGGTAGCCTAATAATTATGGCCGTTAATGTGCACATATATATATATATATATATATATATATATATATATATATAAGTAAGCGATTTGTAAAATCATATAAAGAAAATATGTATCAAATATCTTTTAAAAAATTAGAGTAGCCTAATAATTATGGCCGCCAATGTGCATATATATATATATATATATATATATATATATATATATAATCTAAACTTATTTATAAATGGAACTTTGTCTGCGTGTGTGTGTCCGTTACCTATAGACTCAGAAACGGCTGAACCAATTTTCTTGAAAATTTATACAGTTGTACTATAAGGGTCTGCGAGTGTTCTTAGCTAGGTTTTGTGTCGAGGTACCCCTGATAAATATC
This sequence comes from Ascarosepion bandense, assembly GCA_037127315.1. Taxonomy (NCBI): domain Eukaryota; kingdom Metazoa; phylum Mollusca; class Cephalopoda; order Sepiida; family Sepiidae; genus Ascarosepion; species Ascarosepion bandense. The sequence goes on from JBBBDQ010001522.1 coordinate 121,540, forward strand.
GAAAATCGATAATCGAAAAAAATCGGGTTATAGAAGGAGTCTTCCGATTTTAATCAAATTTCATACACACATAGACAAAGACATAAAAAACGATATTCAGAAGTTTCAAGGTTGCAGTTCTTACAATAGTGCAGAAAATCGATAATATATTTATATATATAAAAGGCAAGATGTTTGAGTGTGTGTTTGTTTATCTGCCTGTATGTCCGTATTTTTTCAGCCCTTTTATTTTAGTTTTTGCTTCGGGTTTGGCTCTAAGTAGGTATAATTGTAGTTCTTAGTCTTAGCCTTGATACCATTTACTCAGAGGACTTATTTAACCTTCAAATTTCAGTTTATGACGAAAAAAACTTATTTGATATCGATACCAGGAAATCAAAATTTGACTTACATCTATTCATTTTTCTTTCAGTCTACGGTTTCGCTTTAACTGGAAACAACTATTGCTTTTTAGTCTTTCGTGCCAACGTCCAAAGAATATGAGCTCCAGGACTATGGTTTACTTTTAAAGCTTTCATTAAACCCGAGCAAAGCCGGGCTATACTGCTAATAAATTATATTTTAGAACATGTACAATTTATATATATATATATATATCCACTACAAACTGTACATTTTGTTTCGACATTAAATTTCCAATTGGAAGTCTAATGTCGAAAAAAATGTACTGTTTTTAGTGGATATATATAAACATATATGTACATGTTCTGAAATATAATTTATAATAAATATTCACATTTCTATATTATATATCGAGCACTGTTTTAAATTAATGTTTTGGACGTTATAAATTTTTCTTCGTTCCTTAATCACCCGGATATATATATATATATATATATATATATATATATATAAGTAAGCGATGTGTAAAATCATATAAAGAAAATATGTATCCAATATCTTTTAAAAAACTAGAGTAGCCTAATAATTATGGCCGCCAATGTGCATATATATATATATATATATATATAAGTAAGTAAGCAATATGTGAAAACATATAAAGAAAATATCTATCAAATATCTGAGCCAAGATTCAGAAAAAGGTGTCTTCGTTTTGGGGCCATACTACGTCTCTAATCCATCATTGTAGTTAAGACTAAATGACTCTTAAAGAAAACTAACCATCATTTATCAAGTTTTAACTCTTTTTGACATTTTATATTTGCATATAACGAAGAATCTCACAAACAACGACAGACTTCTGAGTGTTATCTCTACATACATGTAAGAAAGGCGCAGGTCAGAATTGTAGATATAAATCGATAGAAATAAATTTACCCGAAACGATTGTTAGATTGTAGACTCGAAATCGGCACAAAAGCCAAGTACAGTTTCCCAGAATATTTCGCTCTGTCTTTTCAAATCTATTGTTTGTGAATGAAGAAGAAGGACGTAAGAGAAACTTATACGCCTATACATGCAAACATAATAGATTTTGAAGAATAAAAGGAGACAAGGGTCAAAGTATAATAAATCATTAGAGTAATCAAGCTTGATTCCCAAATATATATCACATTGTCACTTCAAGAATGGTAGAGGACTGCGAGTGAAAGGTGAGAAACAAAAAAGAATGACTACGCTGGACAGAACGATGGCATGAAATATAATAATAGTTGTAATTGTAGGCATGGGACTGTACACCTTCAAACACAGACACAGAGAGAGAGAGAGAGAGAGAGAGAGAGAGAGAGAGAGAGAGAGAGCCCCAAAGTGGAAATCTAAGAATCAAATGAATAGTTAAATTTAATGTTTTCTCTTATTGAATCGATAAATCTCCAGTTCGGTCATGTACCTCGCTATATGAGCATAAACGGACACCGTATATTTACCAGTAGGCCGGCAATACAATGAAAATCAAATAAGTAAAGTACAGAAACAAAAATGAAGAATAAACTCATAAATGACTAAAAAAATAAGAGTAATAAATAAACTAAACGAAATAAAAAAAATGATCAGATAATCGATAGAGTCAGACAAAAATCCCATGACCGTATCGGTAATATTTGGCTGCAACGAATAAAATAAAAAAAATAAAAAAATGGTATGCGGTCGATTTAGTATAATTTCATCATTTGTATCCACTGGCCACGAAGACTAACAACTGACAAATATGTGTGCATGTATATATTTGAGAGAAACGAATTTTATACAAATTCAATACATAGTCTCGAGTGTTTCGGTTCTATTTATTTATTTATTTATTTATTTATTCTGTTTCTGAAGAAAAGCGTGTGCCTGGACTGCTATGTCAGCGAATGTAGGGCCCATTAACGTATAGATTATTTTTTCTCTAAAATATTATTTGCCAGTAGACATTGATAGATATTGACCGAAACATCGTGCTAAGTAGCAAGCTATATCGTTAATACATGATGAGTTCAATCCTCAGGCTCGGTTGTTTGAGGATGATGATACTCACGATACCTCGTTTTATCTTGCCTTGAGCCAGATCAAAGTACGTAACTACAGCTTATTTCACGTGACACGATAAAAGAAAAGAAATTACGATTTCGAAAATCGAAAATATTAACAATGCTTTAGCTGTCATGTTATTACCTTTATCGTCCGGTTCACACTCCACCCACGTCTATTGAACAGGTTAAGAGGCTCATCGCTTGTTCCCTGTTTAGTATGTGGTTTCTGGCTTTATCTTTTCCAATCTTTTCACTATTACCTAGCCCCCTGCACATCAGTGGCGTTACCGCCTTGCTCGGGGTGACACGATTAAAAAAAAAAAAAATTAATAACAAACATGGCATCGATCACAACAAAAACAACTCCCTCAGGAGCAGTTCCCAAGCAAAAGCATATATCAATAGACTATTACGCATTTCAGCAGACTAATATTCATGTTTATAGTGTAATATAGCCAGATGAATATCACTGTAGTTTAATCAAAAGAGTATGATAGTTTTATACTTGGCTAAAAGAAAACAAATCATCACATGATTCGTTATCAACAAGCAAGCCTGTTTCGCCTTATCACAGCTCATCAGTAAGGATAGACATCCACTTGCTTCTAGCTGCGATCGAAACTCGACCGATTTGGTGTAAGTCGGAGTTTCTACTTTCTAAGCCATAGGCACATGGAATGAGAGAAGAAGAAATTTTAGCATGTTATATATATGCGGTGTATACACACGCCAGTCACCGGGAGAACTCAATTCATCACTGGAGATTAATGCGCAAATCGCAGAAGTGGTAGCTGTTTTTAAAATTTTCGCCTGCAGATAGCTCAATCGTAATGAGAGCATATATATATATATATATATATATATATATATATATATATATATATATATATATAATCAGTTCACCCGAAGGAAGGTTGGACGGCTACTTGTGAGCAGGGGTTTACAGTGGGTATTAAACAAAGAAGATAAAAGATGAATGGAATTCAAGAAGATAGAAGATGCCAATTAACAGCCAATAACTTTAACATTATATAGAATAGCAGAAAGAAGATAGTGTTGCATGCAAAGTTGAAGTGCGTGAGAGCTTTCTGATAATGTTAGAAATGTTGACATACGTGGCGACGGCGTCCGGTACTCGCAGGCAGGCAGGCAGGCAGGCAGGCAGGCAGGCAGGCAGGCAGGCAGGAGAACCGGTACGCCGTGGTCGGACGTTCAACAGCCGGGCTATGAGACAGATTCTCAGGGAAAGTATTAAAAGTTTGGTTGTGGCGAGAAATCTGCCTGGCCACCACTGGTTGGCGTGATTGGACGCGAGTTAGACGCCAATCGCTGTTCCTGGGGATAAAATCTTACCAAGACATCCGACATCCAACAACTTTTTCAAAGCTTAGCTGAATCATTATTTTGATGCCGAAACCAAACCAGTGCCTCTATTCAGCATGATAAGGATGTGCGTTGTGGTGCAGTGGATATCGGCTCGGAACGAGAAATCGGGTGCTGAGTTCGAATTCCAGTTGAATTCCTTGCATTCACTTACGCGCAAATACCCTTGGGAAAGCTATTAATCCGTCTCTTCCCTCCAGTTATGAGTTAAATAATAGGACAGATTGTGTTCTATAGCCTTGGTCGGCACCAGTCTACCGCAGAAAGCAATGGCAACCTACTGCGGGATAATCTTCTGCCGAGTCAGTCATGTCTCTTTCGAGACATGATCGCCCAAGCGTTTATCACGTATGGCACTTAACTGACTGAATGTAGTTCAGTAATACTGATTTTAAGACGATTATATTATTCATATACATATTTTCATAGAGAGTCGCAAATACACAATTAATGACAAGTAATCTGTATACATATATGTGCAACAAACATTTATTTAAAGAGATTTTGTTTATTTAAATCCTTAACATTTGTATCATATGACATTTTTTGTAATGTTCAAATAAGTTATAGCTTCGTAATGTTCAAACAAATTATTATACATAGAAATCCAAATTAGCGATAAATTATCAAATTTTTTCATGTTTCGTCTGTTTTTGTCTCAGTCATTATCTAGAACTGTTGTTAGCATCGTAGACAATTTTTTGTTAGCTCTACTCATGCACATATGTTAATATTACTTGAATACCACAGTCCATTTATGTGACGTCATGAATAGAACGAATCCCAGAAATCAAGAGAAATGAAAAATTAAATCAACATTTCTTTTATACCAATTATTTTTATTATTCAATTTCTGTAGTGTCGGTGTGTTCAATTTCGGAATTTAGCATTAAATTTCGATGAATTATGTTGGAGATACAATCCCTGAAAGACGCAGAAATTCATAATCAAACTTAGTTTAAGGTAGGTGGTATTGCTAAAAACTCGTGATTTATTTTCAACAGTATATAATATTCTTTCCCGTTCGCTAGGATTTGTGGATAAAAAGCTTGTTCCCAAGTCAATGTTCCTATAAGAAATACTTTATTTTAAGACGCGTTTGTAGATAAATAAGCATTATTTAAAAAAAAAAGTTCAGACGATACACAGCAGTAGTTGCTTTGAACTTGGTCGCAGCGTATTTGGTGCGTTCTGAAGGTATACTGACATATGGGATAACTGTTTCTTCTACGGCTTAGAAACACAAATATATGATGAAGAGGAATTTCTTACACATGCCTTACACATGGTTAATCGTAAGCATCTAGGACTATATATATATATATATATATATATATATATATATATATATATATACAATACTGGCCATGATTATTAGGCGACTCCAGTTTTTTTTTTTTAAGAAATGGTGTATTTAATACTATTTTTAGTATTTATTGGCAAATGAAAAACTGTTTTTTTTTGTTATTAATTTGCAAAATTTTACAAGGCAAAGAAGCCTCGTCCAAATCACCCTAAATTCTTTTCATTTTTCATTGACGAAACTGCATATAGGTAATTATTAAATATTTATGCATTCATTTGATGCACATGTTATTGTGCAATATTAACAAAAGAACCATTCTATTTTCATTTACATTTATTCACTTGGCAATAAATACTAAAAATAATATGAAATACATCATTTTCGAAAATCACTAGGGTGGCCTAATAATTATGGCCGGTAGTTTATATATATATATATATATATAGTCGTTCGCAGACAGATCTTTTTCGCTGTATCGCATCTTATTAGTACAGTTCGAAATCCGTTTGCTTCTAGCCAGGTTTGAAACCTGACCAAATTGACATCAGTCGATAATTCTACCTCTGAGCTATGGGCGCTCGATAGATGAAAGCAAAGTTTAGCTTATTGTATAATATGTAAATACATGCCAGTCGCAGAAAGTGTTCAAATTCATTACTTAACACACACACACACACACACACACACACACACACACACACACACACACATATATATATAGTCATTTTAGATCTATTTCGCTGTATCACAGCTCATAAGTGTGTGTGTGTGTGTGTGTGTGTGTGTGTGTGTGTGTGTGTGTGCGTGTGTGTGTAAAATGATTCTGGTCTCAAGCGCTTTCAGGAAATTCTTTTGCCGTTTTTAAATGGGATCGTTCTTAATATGCTTTCCTTTGTTTATGCTTCATGTCTTTTTTTGCAAAATCAGGACTTCTCACTTATCGTTTCCTTTTCTTTTTTTTCTTCTTTTTCATTTTTTTTCTCAATTGAAGTAGATAGACTAAACTATCGCCCTGTTCACACTCCACCCACGTCTATTGTACAGGTGAAGAGGCTCATCCCTTGTTCCCTGTTTAGGATGTGGTTTCCGGCTTTCTCTTTGTCAATCTTTTCACTTATCGTTTCCTTATTTTTTCTCAATTGGAGTAGATAGACTAAACTATCGCCCGGTTCACACTCCACCAACGTCTATTGTATTCCGGCTTTCTCTTTTATAATCGTTTCACTCTTACGTAGCCCCCTGCACATCAGTGGAGTTACCGCCTTGCTCGAGGTGATATGATTAAAAAAAAAACTCATGTGAGGAGCCATGATGATTATTATGCTTTAGGCTGTTTTTTACAAAACAGCCAATATGTTACTACACCTGCCCTACAAGGGAAAGTTGAGGGGTGGTTTAAATAACTTAATATAAAGACCTTTGATTATATTAAGACGTATTTTACAATTATATTTGCTTAGAATGATGGTGGTATGTACAATAAGTTTTCTAGTGTTATCAGGTAATCGTGTGTAATTGAGTACTTTTTCATAGCACTGAGACCATTTAAGCGGCCAATGAAATGACCAACGTGCTTGAGACAATAATCATTACAAACAGTTATAGAACTTTATTTTTGTTAAAGGAACATGATGATGACTTTATACAAAATATTTACCTTATCGCTCATGAAACATGTCTGAATGAAACGATCAGCCTCAATATCCACTAAGGATTGTTTACGTGTTTTTATGTCAGTATTTATATTATATATATGAGCAGTAATCGTTTTTTATGCTTGGTTTGTTAAATATGACGGAGAAAGACTATTTTGTCAGCTTTTTCACTTTCTGTGCGATGCAAAAAATATGAGTAAAAACTTCTTTGTCCTTTTAATTCAACGAGCATTACACACAAATATATGTGTGCATGAGTGTCTGTATATATATATATATATATATATATATATATATAATCATGAGCTGTTCTAACATCGTATTTTGGCTTTAATTTTAGTTGAAAATAAAGACCAAAATTCTCCAACATTTCAGACAGATTTTAGTCAACAATACAATAATCCTCACTCGTACACACAGTAAAAAGAACCTTCAGATATTGGAGCCATCTACATTAAATCCAAACAACCCACACTTAATAAAATCACGTTTAAATCTGGTCATAACACATTACATTGCATTTAAATATATGGTTCTGTTATCATTTCGAGCTCTCACGCGATGTGACGTCATAGAACCACATAACAAATTTGCGAATTGCGTTTGCTATTTTTGGTAACTGTTATCGTTGCTTAGCAGAGTTTAATGTCAGCACAAGATAAAATCGTCGCTGATGTTTTTGTGTGAAGATGGCTCATGTGAGCCGAAAGCTTAAAAACAACTTAATAAAAAATTATCCAAATAATTAAAGCCAAAATATGATGTTTAGAACGGCTTATGATTAAATATAATAGACATTCATTGTCTCTTATACTTAGCAGTATATGTATAGAGAATTATCTGCTGCCTCGATACACTATATATATATATATATTAATGAACTTAAACACAGTAATTCAACACTAATAATAACAGACTAAATATCCGAAAATAATGCTAACTAACAGTTATATAAACCGTCTTCTAACCCGACGAGGACCCCCTCATGGGTTAAATAAAATGGGAGAAAAAGAAGAATCAAACAGCGCACAAGAACAATACGTCTAGTGCTCCTTTGAAAGAAAAAAACAACCCAAGACGAAACCTTAACAGCAAAGTGCTCGATACGAATGTACGAAAGTACGAATGTAGAGCAGAATACAATACAAAAATCTAGAATTGGGCCACCACCTACCGTCGTTTCACACGAACGCGAAGAGGCTCTTGCCCTGAAGAAGCGTTCGTGTGATACCGCTGTAGGTGGCGGCTCAATTCTAGATTTTTGTATTATATATATATAGAAATTCAAGCAGACACGTTATTTCATAGTAAATCGGGAGTTTAGGCCTATTTCAGGCGAACCATCATCAGCTTCCGTCTTTATTTTATAAAGGATCTTACACGAAATATACTTCCGATTTTCTATGAAATAACGTGTCTGCCTTAATTTTTCATATATTTGCTCGATATGTATTTATATGCATATATATTTAGAGCTTCATAGAGAGTTATCCTACCACTGTATGTACAAGATACTCCTTTAGATTCTTCTATACCGCGTACTGCATGTTGATATATATATATATATATATATATGTGTGTGTGTGTGTGTGTGTGTGTGTGTGTGTGTGTGTGTGTGTGTGTGCGTGTGTGTGTGTGAGAGAGTATATATAGGATGATATGTGTATAAAGTGTGTGTGCGTGCGATATGCGTTTGTGTGTAATTATGTTCATATGATTCTGTTTTGTAGACTCAAATGTTTTCACCAACCTGTTGTTTATTTGTTTTTTCCATTGTATCGATTCGTATTGTTAATTCCGTTCTTCTGTTCCTTTTTTCGCATTTGCTCCAGTTTCTCTTTCCGTCGCCGTGCGGAAATAAGAGACCCAGTGCCTGAGGGAAACGTCGAATAATTTCTACGAGCGATCACATTTCATCTCAGCGCACCTCGCCAGCCCCCTTCTCACTATTCGAGAAAGTTGAGCCGCACCAACTAACGTAAACAATAACAATTAATAACAGCCAACAAAACACCGTTGGCAATATTCACTGCAGTCTTAACGAGATATGATCAACACCATCTGTAAAAAAATTATTGGAAGCCAACTAGCAAGAATGAATTGCATGCTTCTTCACAGCGAATAATGCCTGTTATGTGAGGGCTCCAATACATTCTTCAGAGATTCAGGTTTAATATTCTTCTTTTTAAAAGTGTCGGATCCCTTCAGGGCGTGAGCTATCACCGCACACTCCAACTTCCTAATCTTTACCGCTTTTAATTACGTTTGTCTTTTCTATCACTCCAGACTCATGATCAAATATATATTCACGCATTCTAGAAGTTTCGTTAAATTTCTATTTTTTTCTGCGTGTCATATTCGCCAAGCCTATTTCTCTTATTACATGTCTAATAAATCACAGCTATCTCTTCCTGATTCTTTTAAGTATCCAACGAAAAATTTGTAATGTGATCAATCCCAACTTGGCAGCTCAGATACAGTCACTTTCTCACCGGCGCAATGTGGTTTCCCTGTGCCTCTTCTACAAATATTTTCACAGTTTCTGTTCCGATGAATTTAGATCACTGGTGCCCCCTATATATGAATTTACTCGAGTAACAAGATTAGCAACTAGGTCCCCTCTTTACAGAGAAACCAACAAAATGTAAACGGAAATTCTACTCTCACAGCTTCTTTTTATCGCACTTTCCGCCTACGGAATTCCCTTCTGTTTACTTGCTTCCTCGACAGCTACAATCTTTAAAAATTTAAATGTTAAGTCAATAGTAATCTTCTATCTCACTAACCTGCATCCTCTCTCTCATGCTCCTTTCTCCATCCACTTCACTCATCTTTCTCTTACCCACTTTCTGACACCTCCTATAATATATTACTCTTTCTCATAATTTTCCTTCTGTAAAACCATGACAGTAAAATGCTTTTTTTGAGTTGATATGATCATAAAAAAACGTATCATTTTGTTTCCATTTCTCTGAAGACATATTCGCTGATGACGTTCTCTTACCAAGGTTTTCTCAGCAGTATTCTGGGGAATCACAATCTGTTGTTTGCAATTTTTTCATTCTTTTGTGTGATTCTCCAGCATTCGCTACCACATAGAATTTTCTGAAATATGTAGCAACTGGGCATACACTTCTTTGCTTCTAACGTAATTTTATGGTTCTGAGTAATTTCTTTAACATTTTAATCGTGTCATTTAAATGAGTGTTTCGACTTCTTTTCTGTCCTCTGCTAAAAAAAAACTTCACATATATAAAGGAAAAATTAGCGAGTTTTAACACAGGTCTTCAAATTATAAGCCAATATATTTGCATCAAACGATGTAAGAAATTCTACCCTCTAATGTTCACATTAAATTTTCACTAAATACGTATTTACTATAAATATCTGCAAGATTATATATATATATATATATATTAAAACCATATCGCCCCAACCAAGGCATTTTACTGCCACTGTTTTGCAGGGGGTTACATAATAGGAAAGTTATGAGAAATAGTGATAGATTATAGGGGTGTCAGGAAGTGGGTGAGAGAAGGATGAAAATACTGATGAGAGTGAAGTGGACGGAGAAAGAAACATGTGAGAAAGTTATGAGAAAGAGTGGCAGGTTATAGGGAGTATCAGGAAGTGGGTAAGTGACGGATGAGAATACTGATGAGAGTGGAGTGGATAGAGAAATGAGCACGAGAGAGAGAATGCAGTTTGGTGAGATAGGAGATGACTGTTGACTTGACATTTAAATTCTCGAAGATTGCTGCTGTCGGGGAAGCAAGTAAATGGAAGGGAATTCCACAGGCGGGAAGTGCGAGAAAATAAGTTGCTGGAGTAGAATTAGCGTTTACAATTTATTGGTTTCATAGTAAAAGGGTGGAGCCTAGTTGCTAATTTTGTGGCTAGAGTAAATTCATATATAGGGGACGCCAGTGAGCTAAGTTTATCGGAGCAGAAGCCGTGAAAGTATTTGTAAAAGAGACACCGGGAAGCCACATTGCGCCGGTGATAAAGTGACTGTATCTGAGCTGCCAATTCGGGATCTATCATATTACAGATTCTGTTTTGGATTTTGTCAAGGACACCTAGGTGGATAGCAGGAGCACCCGACTATATATGGCAGCAAATTTAAAAATAAACTTTGAACCATATATCCTGGTTACAATCTATCATATTACAGATTCTCCTTTTGGATTTTGTCAAGGACACTTGTGTGGATAGTATAGCACCTGACTATATATGTATGGCAGCAAATTTAAAATAAACTTTGAACCATATATTCTCTGGTTAAGCAATCTATCATATTACAGATTCTCCTTTGGATTTTGTCAAGGACACCTAGGTGGATAGCAGGAGCACCTGACTATATATGGCAGCAAATTTAAAATAAACTTTGAACCATATATTCTCTGGTTAAGCAATCTATCATATTACAGATTCTCCTTTGGATTTTGTCAAGGACACCTAGGTGAGATATATAGATGTTACCCAACCAGATATGGCAGCAAATTTAAAATAAACTTTGAACCATATATTCTCTGGTTAAGCAATCTATCATGGCTTAGCAGATTCTCCTTTGGATTTTGTCAAGGACACCTAGGTGGATAGCAGGGAGCATCTAATTATATATGGCAGCAAATTTAAAATAAACTTTGAAACCATATATCCTCTGGTTAAGCAATCTATCATATTACAGATTCTCCTTTGAGATTGTCAAGGACACCTAGGTGGATAGCAGAGTTAATTAACAGTGCAGGCGGCGTTAAAATTTAAAAATAAACTTGGAACCATATATTCTCTAAGTGGTAGCACTCCATTTATGGTTACAGATTCTCCTTTGGATTTTGTCAAGGACAATCTAGGTGGATAGCAGGAGCACTCGACTATATATGGCAAAATTTAAAATAAACTTTGAACCATATATTCTCTAAGCAATCTATCATATTACAGATTCTCCTTTTGGATTTTGTCAAGGTCATCTAGGTGGATAGCAGGAGCATTCAACCAGATATGGCAGCAAATTTAAAATAAACTTTGAACCATATACTTCTGGTTAAGCAATCTATCATATTACAGATTCTCCTTTGGATTTTGTCAAGGACACCTAGGTGGATAGAGCACCTGATCATATATGGCAGCAAATTTAAAATAAACTTTGAACCATATATTCTCTGGTTAAGCAATCTATCATATTACAGATTCTCCTTTGGATTTTGTCAAGGACACCTAGGTGGATAGCAGGGAGCACCGAACCAGATATGGCAGCAAATTTAAATAAACTTTGAACCATATATTCTCTGGTTAAGCAATCTATCATATTACAGATTCTCCTTTGGATTTTGTCAAGGACACTCTAGGTGGATACAGTAGCACTGACTAAGAGTATGGCAGCAAATTTAAAATAAACTTTGAACCATATATTCTCTGGTTAAGCAATCTATCATATTACACTCTTGATTTTGTCAAGGACACCAGTGGATAGCAAGGAGCACCTGACTATATATATAAAAATTAAAATAAACTTTGAACCATATATTCTCTGGTTAAGCAATCTATCATATTGCAGATTTCCTTTGGATTTTGTCAAGGACACCTAGGTGGATAGGCAGGTGAGCACTCAACCAGATATGGCAGCAAATTTAAAATAAACTTGAACCATATATTCTGGTTAAGCAATCTATCATATTACAGATTCTCCTTTGGATTTTGTCAAGGACACCTAGGTGATGAAGTAGAGGCTGTCCTTAATTACATATATGGCAGCAAATTTAAAATAAGCTTTGAACCATATATTCTCTGGTTAAGCAATCTATCATATTACAGATTCTCCTTTGGATTTTGTCAAGGACACCTAGGTGGATAGCAGGAGCACTCAACCAGATATGGCAGCAAATTTAAGTAAAAATAAACTTTGAACCATATATTCTCTGGTTAAGCAACTACTATATTACAGATTCTCCTTGGATTTTGTCAAGGACACCTAGGTGGATAGCAGGAGCACCTGACTATATATGGCAAATCTCAATAAACTTGAACCATATATTCTCTGGTTAAGCAATCTATCATATTACAGATTCTCCTTAGATTTTGTCAAGGACACCTGTGGATAGCAGGAGCATCTAACCAGGTATGGCAGCAAATTTAAATAAACTTTGAACCATATATTCTCTGGTTAAGCAATCTATCATATTACAGATTCTCCTTTGGATTTTGTCAAGGACACCTAGGTGGATAGCAGGAGCACCTGACTATATATGGCAAAATTTAAAATAAACTCTTTGAACCATATATTCTCTGGTTAAGCAATCTATCATATTACAGATTCTCCTTTGGATTTTGTCAAGGACACTGTAGGTGATAGCAGGAGCACCCGACTATATGGCAGCAAATTTAAATAAGCTTTGAACCATATATTCTCTGGTTAAGCAATCTATCATATTACAGATTCTCCTTTGGATTTTGTCAAGGACACCTAGGTGGATAGCAGGAGCACCCGACTATATATGGCAGCAAATTTAAAATAAACTTTGAACCATATATCCTCTGGTTAAGCAACAGCAAAATCAAAATCTGCAAACATGATATCCATAGCTTGTCGAAATATGAGTAGAGTCCATTTTATTCCAGAAAAGAAAGTCGGTTGAACTTATACAATAACTTGTGCCTAATTATCGTTATTAACTCATAATTTTCTTCTTCAACTTTTATTTGCAAATACGCCTCAGAAAAATCTATCTAAAAAAAATTCCATCATTTAATTTAGTAAAAATTTCCAATGTACATGTTAATGGATCATTATGTGATTCTAAACATTTATTTAACCCAGTCAAAAAAATTAGCACAAACACGAATTTTATCTTATTTTTCTTTACTTATATTGATGGTTCTTTCCATTTATAATAGTTAATTTTTACACTCATGTTTTAAAGTCTGTCTAATTCTTCATTGACTTGACCCAAATCTGTGAAAGGTGAACTACGTTTCGGTTTAAATACAGTCGTCGACCCTTTTTTCACTTGAAACTTTCCTTTGACTTTGGAACACCGACTTAACTCATCCGAAAGAATATTTGGAAAATAATTTTCTATTCTTCCTTTTTCCTTCATATTTTTAAACTGGTCATTTGTTAAATAAATAGTTATAGGTAAACCTCTTAACTGGAATAGTTCCGTCCAGTCTGTACGGATTATTTTTTTAATATCATACAATTTTACATCCATGTTATAAAATTTCACAAACAAAAGTGTTTTTGGCTTTCTATAGGAACGCTGTATATCATTTTTTTCTCTGAGAATTTGTCCTTGCTTTAGTTTTGCAACGTGACATTTATGTCCTACTTTTTCACACATGTAGTATTTTAAATTCATAAAGAAACAGTTATCTCCGTGACGAACCCTTCCATATCTGAAACGGATTTATTTTTCTTTTCACACGTTTTTCATTGATTTGAATATATGTGCATTTTCTTCAATTTCCTCCTCATCGCGTTTCAGATTTTGTATTACCTCACATTCATCCGATATTTTTATATTGTTTGTTTTGATTGTATTCCAATTGATTTAGAAATTTAGTATGTATTTATACGTCTTTTTTCGCTGTTAACACTTGAAGAAAAATTAAACTTTTTCGATAATTTGAATATATGTGCATTCTTTTTCTTCAATTTCTCCCTTATCGCATTTCAGATTTTGTATTACCTCATATTCATTCCGATATTTTTGTAGTGTTTGATGATTGTGCTCCAATTTCTTTTAGTATACATTTAGTATGTATTTATACCACTTTTTCGCCGTTAGCACCAGAAGAAAAATTAATTATTTGAAGATATCCAGAGCTAGCTCATTTAATTTAAATCTTTTACAAAATTTAAATCTTTTTAAAAGATAAAAGAGTTATAAATGTATGCGTTGAGTGAAATCAAATGATTGATTTTATCTTATTTTATTTAAAACGAACGCGTTGATACATAGAGGTAAACAAGTTTTATCTTCAACATTTAATATTCATCCGTTGCTTTATCACACGTGACACGTATCTGACCAATGAAAATATACCTCATTTAAAAATACTGTCTCTCGGATTTTTAAATCATTCGTCCTTATTAAATGTCTGAAGAAGCTAGTTATAAGTAAAGCATGATAGCTTAAAAACACTTTTTCCTATTTGTTCTTTATTTATTGTGTTCATCTTGTTGGATTGCGATCCATATATTCAACATACATACATATACATATTCATATATATATATATATATATATATATATATATATATATATATAATGAACGTCTATTTAATCATGAGTCGTTCTGAAATTTGTTAGCTATAATTTCTAGTAAAATAAAAAATAAAAATTGTCCAACATTTGGATATTTTTTACGCTACTCTTTGATCTAACCTGTTGCACCACAAGAAACATCTTCAGTGTGTTGTATGGACATTAACACAATGATAAGCACCATGAAAGAGGATATTCTGTTATTGTTATGTTGACATATGCGACAATGTAAAGAGAAATTAATGCTGAAACACGATGTTTAGAACGGATCATGATTAAACATATACATTCATTGTCTGTTATAAGTTTCTCTGCTACCTCAATATATTATATATATATATATATATATATATATATAGCACCTAAAGAACAACAATAATGTTCTGAAACATGAACTTCTGTAGTGATAAAATGCTTTTATAAACTATTGTAATAACATTACTAGATAGATAGATAGATAGATAGCCAGCCAGCCAGCCAGCCAGCCAGCCAGCCAGCCTAAATTCTTAATTTGGGGGATGAGATAATATTATTTACAGTCAGCATAATATCCGCATTGTTGTTGCCATTATCAGAAAAATGTTGATGAGGATGATAGTCTAAATACAAATAATTTAATCTCCTGCAATCTTAGTTTTCCACAGATTCGTTTATACAAACTCGTATAAACCTAGGCAAACTATCAGAGTTTTTATCCAATATATTTTGTAATATTTGTTAAACAGTGCTCAGTTGTTTAACTCATTTTGTAATACATGAGTATATATAAATTATTTCTGACGAAAACTTCTCGCTGTATATTCACAATCGAAAATTGAATAATGAATAGCGGCCGTTACGAACGAACGGAGAGTCGAGTTGGAATTCATGTGAGTTTACAATTAAAAATGTTTTAGCTTTAAGTAAAAAACCAAAATTGATGAGTGATTACAAAAGTCCATCGTGTTATTAACAATAACAAGATTTTCATTTTGACTGTAAAACCTAAATTTACTTAGGTTTTCATGGATTCTGGTAAATATCACCTGCAAAAATTTATCAATCCAAAAAAATTCCAGTTCTTTCTTATTTGTTGGTGTAGATACTTTTAGTATATTTTCTATTTAGGCTTGATCTGGTGAGATACCATCTTTTGAAATAGAATAATCTAAAGAAGATATGTTACTACAATTGCTTACACAATTTTTTCATTTATTGTCATTCCAGCATTTTTTCATCTATTCAAGATTATGTCGGTTTTCTTTCTTAATTCTATTTCATTAATGGCTCCTATTCATTTATCATCTTGGTAACAAATCATATTTTCCATATTTCCTAAAACCTGTTCGATGGCTCTTTCAAATATGGCGCTTTCGGTTTTTATTCCATATAGCATCCTTTTCCATCTTAGTAACCCTATTGGCGTATTTATCGTGGTTACTTCTTTGAAGTTATCGTCTATTGGTACTTGGTGGTATGCCGTTTTTAAATCTATTTTTGCAAAAACCCTCATTCCTGCCAGTGCATGCAATGCAACTTCAACATTCGACATGGGATACGAATCCGAACAGATTTTATGATTTAAGCCTATTTTGTAATCTCCACAAATACGTAAATCAACATCTTTCTACAATGGGTGATGCTTAATTGCTACCCCCAGGGAGAACATGTTTAAGAAGCTCTTGTTCTATTAATTTTCCTAGTTTTGTTACTACTAATGGCAACAAATGTACTGGTAGTTTTTGTGCCTCATAATAAGAAGGGGAGACATTTTAAATTTTAAACTCGTTTCATAGTTTATTAACTTTTCCGGTGTTTTCCATTTTTATCTCCTTAATTACTTTAGTAGAATTTATGTTAAGCACGTCGTTTCCCAGAAGTCAGTGGTTTGTTTTTTACAACGTCTGACAATTATAGGTATTACTTCAAATTTACTTTCTAACTCCAAGGAACTTTCAAAGTATCGCAAAGTTTTTATGACCGACCCATCAAATTGGCGGAGTTGTAAACTGCTCTTTCGTAAGGAGGGGCTTTCCAATGTGTTCCCAAAAGTTTTCTTTTACTCCCAGGAAAATGGATACTGGGAGTAAAAAAAACTTTTGGGAAGTTCTAAATTGTAGTTAATTTAAACCTTTAATATAATGTCTTTTTTTTTTCAAGTTTTTCTGTATTCTTATTTTTTAACGTCAAGACCTCCATATAGGTTTCGTTTTATTCCACTCTTTCAACATTTTTCTTTTTTACTTTGCATACTGCTTGAAAGTCGTTGTTTCTTAATCAGGTTTTAGAGGTTTTTACAAATGTTGGGCATTTTTCCTTTTTTATTTTATGATAATGTTCACAATACGAATATTTTCTTATCTTTTTACCATGTACATCTTAGTGGATAGGTGTTCGCTGGATTGACTATAATAATGGTTGTATTTCTGTATTAATTCTTGTCGTTGTATAAAGTCAATGCATGTATTTAAAGACTTATTTCCTATTTGTAGTTGTTCCATTATTTTATATCATTATGATGCATTGCACGTACCTTCAATTAACTGTAATTGAATCAAGCCGCCAGGTAACGATGGTCAACCCTATCAAATGCCTTGGACTGATCCAAATTGATCAAGCGGCTTCTTCTTCGTCTTTTATCCCCTCTATGATCGTGTTTATCAGATGTAGGTTTCTCTAAATTGTTCGGACATTCACAGCACAAGTCTGCTCAGGTTCCAACAGAGACTCGGCAACTAATTGCAAAGGATTCGACAAGATCTTGGCTAAAATCTGTGTTGAGCAAATCTATGGTCCGGTAACCCTCTAACACCTTCCCAACATCCTTGCCTTTTCTCAACAACGTGATTACACCCCTGGTGAACCGGTTGTGGATGAACAACTGCTGGAAACATTTGTGGAGCCCGAGAGTCAAAATCAGGACAAAGATGTGCGATAGTCTCAAGAACAATTCATAGGGCAAACTATCGAGACCCGATGATTTGTCTCTGCCGACCTTCTTCAAAGCCGCATAGACTTCATCATCCATAATTTCCCCCTCGCAGATAGCTGCATCAGCTGGCAAAAGCCGGGGAAAGTCAGCCAAATAGCTGCGGAACTCCTCATCACGGAGACCAGGTTCCTTGGTAAACAGGCTCTCGAAATATTGTCAGTCGACATAGTATGTCCCTCCGGGTTGCGAACTTCTCGAATGTACCGGTCGCCGCCTCGGCGAATCTCTTCCTTGCGCAGTTCTGTGCCCATTTTCACAGCTTCAGAAGACATCTTGCTTAAATTATGTCTAATTATCTGACCCATGTAACGATCGCTAGTCGAGCGTTCCAGGGCTTCCTTAGCTACCGATACCTCTAGCGGATCCAACCAGCCTCCGCCCGAGAGTAATTAGCTCTAAGTGCCTTCATCTTGGCAGCCTTATCTCGTGTGTGGTGTTTGCTGAACTTGGTGGTGAAAGACCTAATACTATTCTTAAGATTTTTCCACCACTTATGCCCAGTGACTCCTCCAGTTAACGCCGGCTGCACTAAGTTTATTAGCTGGCGCCTGTCCAGTAAGCATACGTCGAACTTCTAGTAATCAGCCATTCTCGGCCTATTTTCTAAATCCACCCGGGCACAAACGAGTTTGTGGTCCGAGTAGCCTAACCAGTAGAACGTTGGAAAATCTAAAATATCTACGTCTGCTTCACAAACTAACATTCTATTCAGGTAGCTAGCTACCAGGGTAGAAGGCCAACTATTAGCCCACTTCCACATTTTCCCACCCTTGTGATCGACTCGATATCTATCGACGTGCCTGTAGTCATCGATGAGATCAACCAAGCTAGGATCACGTGCCTTTCCGCTAGCTCCCCGCCCTCTATCCAGCTTGGGGTCCAGGATGGCATTCTAGTCCCCCACTAAGACGAGTCGCAATAATCCATCAAGAAGGGCTTCAACCGCCGAAAAAATGAGACGCGCTCCTCCCGGTCGTTGGGCGCATAAACCCCAACCAGTCGAAACGCATTGCTTTTCACTGCAATATCGGCCATGATCAGCCGGCCCTCGGCACCGACATGGACAAGATCCATCTTTGCGTCCAGAGTACGCTTGACCAGCAAAGAAATTCCTCTGGCCAGCCGGTTCCCATATGCTGAATAGACGACAAAGTCGTTAGACAGCACACAGGCATCGGCCTTGTAAACAAAGTGAGTCTTGGATCGCGGTGACATCCTAACCGAAGGACAAGAGGTCCCGAAGCAGGCGGGATGCCTTACTCCGGTCTTTAAAGCCCCTCGCATTCAAGCTGAAAAAATGCGTGTAGCCGGGGAGGTAGCTTGACTCCTCCTCTTCACAATCTCAGTTCTTTCCGGCGACACAGGGGCGGATTGGGTCCTGGTAATAATCCTATCCCTGCCGCGGTCCACAATGTCCAGCTTTCCTTTTTTTATAAGTTCTGTCTTCCTCCTTTTCTTCATCTCCATCACTTCCATCTCCTATTGAGAACTTGGTTGCTGTTATTGTTGTTGTTGCTTTTGTTGTTGTTGCTGCTGCTGCTGCTCTCGATGTTGTTGTTGTTGTTGTTGCAGTACCTGTTGCAGCTACCGCTGCTTTTGCGGCCGTTGTTGTTGCTGTATTTGCTGCTGCTCCTGCTTCTTCTCTTCTTCGGAGGGCAAAGAAGCTTTTTTAGGTGAGGAATCCTGCTTAGCCGGGAAGACAGACTTCTTTCCCCTTTTCCACTTCCTCTGTCCATTTTGTCCCTTTTGGGGAGCTGTTGTCTTCCTGTATCCCGGTTGACTTGGCAATCATTGATGCTGTTGGTGCTACTGGTGTTGCTTGCGACGAGTCCTTTTCATTTTGTTCTTCTTGCTTTCTGGAGGGGCACATTTTGGCCAATTGGTCAGCAGTTCCACAGACCCAACAATGTGGCCTGCGCCCGTCCACAACAACAAACAATTTCCTTCCTCTACAAAGGAGGATGTCTGAAGTTGGGCCTGTCCAAAATGACATAATCACTAATGTCCTTCGTCTGCACACCAGCCTTACTCACAAGCCAGTTAACCACCTCGACAGCCCCAAATTGGGTCAAAAAGCTCTCACATGTTCATTTGCAATTTCCAGGGGCACACCATGGATGACGATGTGAGTGCGCCTCGTGCGCACATACTCAGTTTGCAGGCGCACTCCCTTTGCCTGCAAGCAAGTTCTCAACAGTTTCTTGGCCTCTCTCTCCGAGCCAAAAAGAATATCCCACATGGCACGGGACCTCCTCGCTAACACTTTGGAGAAAATCGCAAGGCTTTTTAGGATTTCCTCCGTATTCTCTGTCGTAATCAGTACAAACCTCCAAGTTTTGGGATCCGAAGTCAGCAGTGAAATTGTCCTAGTCGCTATGACGATGACAATAAGCTCATTTTTGCTGTAGAATTATTTATATTTATTCTGCAACTGCAGGTAATATTTTGCATCCCTCTTAGTAGGGGTCTGGTTCCAAACCGACGGTGAAGGGTGCAGCCGTCGAAGTGGATGGCTGGGGAGACAGAACCATACTGGTCTATGTCCCCACCTCACAGGAAGACACAAAAATCAAGGCGACAAAGTTTACGACAATAAAAACAAGGTTCACGTAGTAACGAAAAATCAACACTTACTACTTTTCCACCGTGACGAATGACAAGGTTTCTGGTAATAGTATTGACGCAAACCAGAACTCACTAATACACTACAGACCAAGTGAAATTTAGCAATAATCAGTCGCTAAGCTCGTCCCTACTTATTCTCAGCGACGAGTTATATAGGCTTTCTCTTGCAATTATGCAAATTAGGCATATTAAATTGCCGGTGTCACTAAAGGTTTACTTAATTTTCATCAGGGTGTAGCATTTTTATGAAGTTGTCCCTTATTTACTAATCGGCATCTATTGAAATAATTCAAGCGTTCTCTATTCCAGTTCTACCGTTTCTGGTCAAAACATTTCTTGGTAGCCTCAGCAATGTAAAGATATTTCTTTTACTGAAAACCAACTTTTCTTTTATAATGGGAAATGGTACACGGAACATTTTTACTTGATTTCCTTTAATTCCAATTGAGATCATTGGCTAAACGGATTTACGGAAATGAAAAAAAATCTATTTGCACCTCCTTTCGATGACAATCTCATTATATCCCATCGGTATCAGGTTTCGCGCCAGAAATTACGTCGTATCATTTATTTATATTTACCCTTTTCTTTAACGCACGTTTTTTTTTTTTTTTTTTTTTTGAGGGATCATCAGTCAAATGTGAGGGCCTTTTTCCCTTTTGAATCGCGTTGATTCAGATATGCTGATTTCTTCTTTCAGATTTATGAAAATCAGGTGTAGTTTTGAAATTTATGAATATTTAATAATTACCTATATTGCAGTTTCCTCAATGAAAGAATGAAGAAAATTTAGGGGGATTCGGATGGGTTCAACTTCACTTCCTTGTCATGTAAAATTTTGCAATGTACGTATTTGAAGGACCTAATCAGTTGGATGACGGAACGAGGATTGCATGGTGTAACAGGAGGAGGCGTGCTCAGAGCCACCAGGGGTAGGGAAACGTGGAAGGCCATGATCGCCTACGTCCTGAAGGGACAGGGCACATAAAAGAAGAAGAAGAATAACAAAAGAACCATTGTATATCCTTTAGAATTATCCACTTAAAAATAGTATGAAATACATAATTTCTTTTAAAAAAACTGGGGTTGCCTAATACATATGGCCGGTAGTATATATATATATATATATATATATATATATATATATTTCGTAAATTAACGAAGATCAACGAAACTTGGTTATAAACAACCGACAATTTGAAATGATTTCTTTGAACATTATTTTTGATCGATACTCGTATTTAAGTAGATATTCTGTTTTTAATCAAACAGTATTATATATTTATTTTTACCGGACTGGTTTTTTATTTATCCTGCCAAATGACACACATTGTTGTAACAAAAATTTATCGTAAATATTCAGGCCGTTTGAAAATTACTGTTTGATTAAAAACAGAAAATCTACTCAAATACGAGTATCGATCAAAAATAATAAATATCATTTCATATATAACGTCCACTTACTGCTGTTTTTTTTTTTTCAGTACTTATTTGGTAGAAAGACATTTTAGGCAAGCAGATTTTTTGCCATAAAGTGCTGGACATCAAGATAAGAGTCGAGCATTAATAGAATTAATGTGGAGAAATGTATCTTTTAGCTGAGCTGTGTTATTTCAGTTATGGCGACTTCAATGTTTTATGAATTGCTTCATCCAAGTAAGGAAACGATGCAACAAGAATGCACTGAATTACATGGAGTGAAAGTGAATGGCAATGAGAAAATTGAAAATGGAAAGACGGAGGAAAGAACAGATATGGAACAGGATTTGAGAAGTTGACGGTTCATATGTACATTTAAATTTTTTGAAGATTGTAATCAAGAAAACTAAAATCGGTCAAGAGTTTTATTGGTGGAAAGTGCGAGAAAAAGTCTGTTCTAGTAGAAATTAGGGCTGCATATAGCGAGCTGAATAAAATAAGAATGAGGCGTAATTACTAATGTTGCAGAGCTTTTAAATTCACCAAGAAAATTAAACTCGTCCGAGCAGTTTACAAAGAAAATATTCACGTCACATTGATGGAAAAAGTTACTGCAGACGAGGTGCCTGGTCAGTATCGATTGTATTGCAGACCCTATTCCTGGATTTTGTCAAGAATCTCGAGATATGCAAAGGAGCACCAAACTAGACCAGCATTCTTTACGCGGACGAATTCTAGATTTACAGATGTGCAAGATATATTCTAAAGAAAAGTTTTCTTTTGTGGACTACAGAATGGAGCAACATTTCCTTGCAGGAGAAGTTGCAGTCGACTCGATATAGTCGTCCCATTTCAAGTCTGTGGGAAACGTGAGCCAAGAACGCGTAGATTGCTGCTATCATGGACTTATGCATCTGCCACCCTGATGATAGGCAGAAAGATTTTCTCTATCTCTCTCTGTCTTTTTCTTTCTTTCTTTCTCTTTATATATATATATATATATATATATAGTCATCAGCAGATAGATCTGTTTCGCTGTATCACAGGTCATCAGTACAATTAGATATCCGATTTTATCCAGGATTGAAAACCAACCCAATTGGCATCAGTCGGTGATTCTACCCCCGAGCTATCGGCGCTCGGTAGAAGAAGACAGACTTTTAGCGTATGATGTATCATACGCCAGTAGTTTGAATGCTCTAATTCATTACTGAATGAGCGATGTGCAGATGCTATATATATATATCTATATGTATGTGTGTGTGTGTGTGTGTGTGTGTGTGTGTGTGTGTGTGTGTGTGTGTGTGTGCTCGTTGGTGTATATCAATCTCTTTTATTTAGCAGGTGCAATCATATCTATTTATCTATCTCTCTATGTTTCGTTTTATGTTTAGCAACTTACGGTATATTTTTAATATTTGTCTACATTTTTGAGATGAGATGTTGTAATTATTTACATTATCTACATTGTTCGGACTGTTGTTCTCATTTTTGTTGCCATATTCAAGACGTTTCGACCATTGTACGCACCGACAATCTTTAGGTGATTGGTATTCTGAACTGAACCTTTTGTTTCGATAACTAGGGTAAATTGCTCTCGTTCCTTTAGTCATACCACTTCCAGATGTCTTATTTATCGCCATTTAACGTATATCTCTAACTTTTTAATTCGCCACTGCTGTAGCCAGACATCTAACTCACAGCACATTGTGTTAAGTTACTGGATCTAACCAACGACTTTATCCACAGGGACAAAACGACCCCCAGTGATTGAAATAAAGGGTCCAGTTAAAAATTCCAGTCACCTGAAAAAGATTGGAACGTACAATGGCCAAATCGTTGTGAATGTGGCAACACATTAAATAATGTAAAGAATGTAAATAACTATATATTTATTGTGAAAGTCATTCTTCGTAATTACATTGTTATTCCCCAACCAATGTGTATAAAAATTTCACGATATTCTTAAACATTAAATCTTGTTATTTTCCGTTCATTCTGATTGCGTGATTTTTATCATATTTTATTATCATATTTTAAAGAGAGTTAAGCAACGTTGACCCTGATCAGTAATTAGATGGGTGAGCGCTTGGGAATACCAGGTGCTGTTAGCGTTTAGTGACGGATGTGCCGGCTTACGGCCATATCACGTTGAATACATCGGTTCTCGCTCGATCACCGAAGTTATGCAATGCTGAGCCTGGTGACCGCTTGGGAATACTAAGTACTGTAAGCATTTAGTGACGGATGTGCGTGATTACGGCCATATCACGTTGAATTCACCGGCACCGAAGTTAAGCAACGTTGAGCCTGGTCAGTACTTAGATGAGTGACCGCTTGGGAATACCAGGTGCTGTAAGCGTTTAGTGACGGATGTGCGTTGCGGTGCAGTGGATATCGGCTCAGAAAGAGAAATCGTTGAGCCGAGTTCGAATTCCAGTTGAATACCCTGCATTCACTTAAGCACTGGTACCCTTGGGAAAGCTATTAATCTATCCCTTCCCTCCAGTTATTGGTTAAATAACAAGGGTAGGCCTTAGGGACCCTATCCTTAAAAACAGATCCCAATGAATGTTGATACTCGAAAAAGAAGAATGTATTACTAGACACAAAGTTTATATAAAAACAACAATAAATTGTTGAAAGAAAAAGGTATTACCAGCAATAAATAAATAAAGTTGAGGTGGCAATAAATGACCCGCTGATGTTGATTTGTCATAAAAACAAAACAACCAACCAACCATTTTTCATGACATGGAAAGTTGAAGACACATCAATGCCGATGCAGCTGAAGTAAATGTTG
Source organism: Ascarosepion bandense (assembly GCA_037127315.1). Classification (NCBI taxonomy): domain Eukaryota; kingdom Metazoa; phylum Mollusca; class Cephalopoda; order Sepiida; family Sepiidae; genus Ascarosepion; species Ascarosepion bandense. The sequence goes on from JBBBDQ010001522.1 coordinate 146,386, forward strand.
TTCTCCTGCAATACTAATAAGTTTCGGGCAGTGATGGCATCCTACCAGTTCCCGAGAACCTATTTTTGAAATTATAAAAGCTTAGCTAACAGATTGTTGGATTATCCAAAAATAATATTATATCTTAATAACTGAGAATCTAGTCAAAATATTACTTACTCTACGTTTGCCGCAAATAGTGAAATTTCCTAACTGTTTTCAAGTTACAAATGCGTCAAATCTTCTGGTCATAACTTACATCTTCATTGGAACTGCAGCAATTCATTTCTTATGCGGCTAATAAAACCATAACACAGCTGATGACACTCGAGTATGAACAGAATTTTAATCGAGAAACAATCCTGCACATATATAAATCTACGATTCGCTCCTGCATTGAATAATGCTGCCATAACTGGTCAGGTGCTTATGCTATCCACCTAGGTGTCCTTGACAAAATCCAACGGAGAATCTGTAATGTGATAGATCCCGACTTGGCAGCTCAGATACAGTCACTTTATCACCGGCGCAATGTGGCTTCCCGGTGTCTCTTCTACAAATATTTTCACGGTTTCTGCTCCGATGAACTTAGCTCGCTGATGACCCCTATATATAAATATACTCGAGCCAAAAGATTATCAAGTAGGTCCCACCGTTTTACTGTGAAACCAAGAAAATGTAAACGCAAATTCTACTCAAGCAGCTTCTTTTCTCGCACTTCCCTCCTGTGGAATTCCCCTCCGTTTATTTTTCCCGACAACTACAATCTCCAAGCATTTAAATGTAAAGTCAATAGTCATCTCCTATCTCACTAACCTGCATCCTTTCTCTCATGCTCCATTCTCCGTCCTCTCCACTTTTATCAGTATTCTATTCCTCCTCTTACCCACTTCCTGATACCCCCTATAACTTGTCACTCTTTCTCATAATTTTCCTCCTATGTAACCCCCTGCAAATCAGTGGCAGTAAAATGACTTGCTTGGGGCGATATGATTATAAAAAAATGTTTTCTATTAAATTATCTGTTACACTTTCAACCGACTGGCTCGTTGCGCCTGGTTCAGAACCTGTTGTGATGAAGATGACCGGAACGGCACTAGTTATGATGACGCTCTCGGGTCGCGGATTTGACAAGCGCATATGGTTTAAATATTTCTAAGCAGAGCTCATATCGCGAATTACAATAAACTCCAAAATCAACAAAACCACTAATAAAATTATTTTCGCTTGTCGTATTAGACTAAGAATTACACTTTTTTTATAAGTGGAAAGACGGTTACATATCGAAAATCTTTACTAGTTTTTGGTAGTAAAAATTGATTTGTTTCCATTCTAAAATTGAAAATAAAATAAACACAATAAAATAAGATCATCTTTCTTTATAGAACCGGTTTTTGAAAAATTAGAATGTCATCACTGGTTACAGGAATCGTGACTGATGTTCCAATAAAAATGTGTCTTATGAACCAAAAAAGAGAAACAAATTATTATGAATTTCTTGAATTATGAGTACATAATATACGATAATGTGGACAAAAACTGGTTTTAATGAGATTACAAATGGAGATGAAAAACACAATCCATTTGAAATTGGGCAAAAGATTGAAAAAGGCACCTCGCCTGGTGTAATGGTTAATAAGGTCGTCTCGCTAGAATCATTATAACTGAGTACTGAGTTCGATCTTCACTATGTACCCCCGTACTTTCGGCCGTGTGACACGTCTAAGTTTCGCTTAGAAATCATCTTCTTCCAGGTTTGGGAGTTGGGCGCAACCCTGACCCATAAACAAGTTTGTTACGGATACAGCAAAAATTCTGCCATACACACCATGAGATGTAATGGATGATTTATTCTATTATTATTAAAACATTTAAAAATGCAAAATATTAAAAACAGACATCATTATAAAGTAAAACATGTTCGATAAAATAGTTCTTGATTGAACTGATTTTTAGATTTTCGTGAAAAAAAGGAGGATGGATTAATAATTCCGTATCCCGACACATTGTTGTTAGTTAATTTTGATTATACATCTATGTGATTGCTTCGACGTAATATCAGCCAGTTAAGTGCCATACGCGATACACGCTTAAGTGATGATGATTATTTTCTGGGCAAGAGTCAGTTCCGCAATAGGTTACCCTTACTTTGTATGATAGACTAGTTGCCAACCGAGGATTAAAAACCCAATTTGTCATACTATTTAATCCATAGCCGGAGGAAAAAACAGAGCAGTACCGTTTTCAAGTGTATTTACACGAAAGTGAACACAATGAATTCAACTGAAATTCGAACGCAGCTCTCCAATTTCTTCGTCAGTTTCGATATCTACTGCGCCACGACACAAATCCTTGAATTCACATTGACGTAAATTAAGTGATTTGAAACAAAATTTGATTATTTTTAAAGCCCGAACCGTTGCATTGGATATATCTAAGGCGTTCGACAGAGTTTGGCATGCTGGCCTTCTATGTAACCTGCGGAGCTATGGTATAACTGAACATTTGTTTGAACTAATCCAGTCATTCCTCTCTAACCGCACAATGAAGGTGGTATTAAACGGACATGCCTCCCGGAAATACCATACAAACGCAGGTGTACCCCAAGGCTCCATCTTAGGTCCTACACTTTTCCTAATATACATTAATGATCTCCCTGATTCCATAAGAGCCCAAATAGGTTTGTACGCCGATGACACCACAGTTTACTCTCGCCTCCTACAAAAATCTGGTGTAGGCGTCAAAGCTAACCTCGCAGCCGAGATTGGAAAAGACCTCCAATCCATATTGGACTGGGTTAAGAAATGGCTAGTAAACGAAGCTACTCTCAATTAACCATCATCGACAATCTCACCTACCTCCCATTAGCATGGACCAGGCTTGCCTCCCAGAGAGTAAAACACTACGCCTCCTTGGTCTCACACTTTCAGCGGACCTCAAATGGAATGACTATATCGAATCCATTGCTAAATCCGCTGCTATGAAAGTCGGTTCTCTGTGTAGGGCCCGGAAGTTTTTTCCTTCTAAATCTATCCTTCACATATATAAATCTAACATCCGCCCGTGCATTGAATACTGCTGCCATATCTGGTCGGGTGCCCCTGCTATTCTCCTCGGGCTTCTCGATAAGGTTCAGAGGAGGGTCTGTAATGTGATAGATACCGACTTGGCAGACCGCCTGCAGTCTCTCTCCCACCGGCGCGACGTGTCTTCCCTGTGTCTCTTCTATAAATACTTTCACGGTTTCTGCTCCGATGAACTTAGATCACTGGTGCCCCCTAAATACGAATTTGTGACGAGATAATAGATTAGCAACTAGATCCCACCCTTTTACAGTGAAACCGATAAAATGCAACCGTAACTTGTACTCCAACAGTTTCTTTCCTCGCACTTCCCGACTGTGGAATTCTCTTCCACACGATTGCTTCCCCGACGGTTACAATCTCCAGGAGTTTAAATGTAAGGTCAACAGACAACCTCCTAACACACTAACCTGCTCCCATTCTATCAAACCCTCTTCCCATCTGCCCAACCCTCATCCTTGCTATCCTTACTCATCTGACACCTTCCTCCTGACATTCCCTATGTCTAACCACTCCTTCTCTTTACCTTCCCCTAATTAGCCCCATGCGCAATAGTGGCAGTGGAATGCCTTGCTTGGAGTGAGATGATTAAAAAAAAAAGAAAGTAAAACATTGTTGCATAAAGTTTATGCATTTTCAGCATAAGGATGTGTATTTATTAAAAACCCTACGCGTATATATATATATATATATATATATATATATATATATATAGTGTGTATCGAGACAGCAGATAATTTTCTAAACATATACTGTTAAATATAAGAGACAATAAATGTCTATTATGTTTAATCATGAGCCGTTATAAACATCGTATTTTGGCTTTAATTTCAGGTGAAAATAGAGACAAAATTTATCCAGCATTTGGATAATTTTTTATTAAGCTGATTCTAAGCTTTCGGCACACATGAGCCATCTTCAGAGAGGTTGCAATGACGTTAACATAAAAACATCCACCATCAGCGACGATTTTATCTTGTGTTGACATAAAACTTTGCCAGGCAACGATAACAGTTACCAAAAATAGCAAACGCGTTTCGTAAATTTGTAATACGGTTCTATGACGTCACACCGCGTGAGAGCTCGAAATGATAACAGAACCATATATTTAAATGTAATTTGATGTGTTATGACCAGATTTAAACGTGATGTTATTAAGTGTGGGTTGTTTAGATTTTATGTACATGGGCTCCAATATCGGAACCTTTTTTACTGTGTGAATGAGTGAGGATTCTTGTGTTGCTGATTAAAATATGTTTGATATTACTTACATTGCTATGTTTTTCTAAGAAATGTTGTTTAATTGTACTCTGATCAGAAAGGTGACATGTAAGACTACGGGAGAGCTTGGTTGTAGCAAAACCAATATATGTAGTGGTTTTATTTTTAGTAACAGAGATACAATCTTGAATGTATTTTATTTTATTTTCACCTGAAATTAAAGCCAAAATACGATGTTTAGAACGGCTCATGACTAAACATAATAGATATTCATTGTCTCTTATATTTAACAGTATAGATTTAGAAAAAAAGATAGATAGATAGATAGATAGTTAGATAGATAATTTGACATTTCTCCATCGAGAAAATACGACGCCTGGTTTCTTAAAATTAGATATTTCTTCTATTTATATGAATATCTGGGGTACCTTGGTGTGGTGAAATGATTAACACGCTTATCTTTCTAGAACCTATTTTAATTGAGTAGTGAGCTCAATCCTCACTGGGTACCCCATACTTTCAGACTTGCGCCATATCTAAGCGACGCTTGGAAAATCTACTATTTTTATAAATATCCGTGTTTCAGTTGGAAATCTGGATTTCATCTCTATGCATTTTGGTATTTTCTTTCTGTCAGAAGATAAAATTATCAGATCAGTAATATCACAAATTTGACGGGGCAAAGAATATGCCAAATCTAAGTGTATTTCTTACGGAGGAGTCTTGAAATTGTTTCCGCATCAGTAAATCACGGCCAATGATCGAATGCTTTTGCTGAAATTTATGGCGACTGTAAGACACATGTAACATCCATCATTGTGCTAAAGTGCATTAAACAAAAGAAACAATATGCGGAGGGAAAACGATATCGGATTTACTCCCCGCCAAAAATAAAACTTCTCTAGTCGTATCTGGATAGGAAAAGGTGATTGCTACATTTTTCAGATGTTTTTATACTTTTTTTTCACATATTTCTTCCATTTTTAGTTGTTAATATTTTTCTAAAGGTGACCTCTTCTTTCAGGACAACCATTTTAAAAAGATTTTTGGACTGCCTTTTTTATTTTTTTGTTTTGTTCGTGCGGTTTGTGTGATGGAATTTGGCTCTTACTGAAAAATCTTTTACCCTTGATCGAATTCTAGTCGAGTTCACTAAATTCACGTTCACACAAATAATCTCGGGTAAAGTATGAATCACACTCTTCTTCTTGATATGGGATAAATTTTGAGACAGATTGGGCTCTTCAGTTATGGGTAAAAATTAATTTATGAGCAGAGCAATTCCAAATACAAGAAGTACTTAGCCCTTGCTTAGTACATACTAAGCTGTCAACGCTAAGACTATTATCTGGATTACCGTTAATCTACGCTTAAGCTTTCAGATAAAGATTCATGTTTTGGGGTATGCTTTTCACTCAATCTGAAAAAAAAATTAGTTACATATTTGATTATCTTTACTATCTACGTTTATCAATGATGGGAGTATCAAGGTGTGAATTCTCATAGATATATGTTTCTGCCTATCCGTATAAATTGTGTCTTTTTGCTAAACGGTCGAATTACCATATCAGCAATATTGTAAGGCTGATAAGGCTAAAAAAAGACAATATAATGAGTGCTGACAGCTTTTTTTATTGTCCCGAGCATTTCCTTCAAACGTTTGATCACATTTAAGATTAGAAATTTAAATAATTTATTCCAGAAAAATTTAAGTCCTGTGTCTAAACTTGGCTAACCGAAAAATTGAATTGGAAAAATGTTTTATGAAAAAATTGTTTCATTCAACATTCAGCATTTCTCTTTCCGTCCATACACTAATTACGGCCATATCATCTTTTTTCCGTGTCACTGTTACTAGCCATACACCATAAAGCTTTTACTAGCCATACACCATAAAGCTTTTACTAGCCATACACCATAAAGCTTTTACTAGCCATACACCATAAAGCTTTTAATAACAAAACTGAAATCATAGATCTTAAATAAGTATGAAGTCTGTAATTGAAAGATAGATAAATAAATTATCTCACACACACATGCACACACACATATCTATCAATCTATCTATCTATCTATCTATCTATCTATCTATCTATATATATATATATATATATATATATATATATATAAAGAGATTCACATAGATAGATAGATATGAACAGACTGAGATAGATAGATAGATAGATAGATAGATAGATAGATAGATAGATAGATAGATTATCTCATACACATACACACACACATATGGATATTTATATATATATATTTATGAAGAGATTCACATAGATAGATAGATAGATAGATAGATAGATAGATAGATAGATAGATATGAACAGAGTGAGATAGATAGATAGATAGATAGATAGATAGATAGATAGATAGATAGATAGATAGATAGATTCACATCGATAGATAAATATGTATGAACTGATAGAATGAAAAATGCGAAATGCTATCTGTCTAAAAAATGTAGATATGAATTTTTAATTTTCATGAATACGATTGCATGTTCTTCCTTTCAAATATTCCCATCTTAAAACTCTTATCTCATTTTTCTTTCTTTTACTTTCCAGTGTTATTTTTTTACTATTCTTTCAGATTTTTCACGTTTGTTTTCCTTTTCCTTTGATACATTTTAACGTTTTTCTTTTATTTCATTCCTTGTCAATTGTTACTTTTTTCGTTTTGCATTTCGTCTCACAATTCTCCAAATTGTTTCTTGCCTTCGCTGATTTTCATTTTTCTTTTTTCTTTCTCTTACGTCTTTTTTTTTCTTCCAACTGAGAGATGTTTAACCTTTTTACTCTTTTCTCTCGTCCATCATTTCTGCTACCCTTTCATTTTTCTTCTCTTTTATAAAAATATTCTTATATTTTATTCTGCGTTTGTTTTCAATTTTTACAACCTCTTATTTTCTCCTTTTCCCTTTTTCTGTTTTCTTTTCGCACCTATTCATTATCTCTCGCTCTTTGATTACCATGACATACGATTTCTCGTTCTCTAACTCCAGTAAAATAATAATTGTCAAAACGCAAGCTTTTTCGAATAATATCTCTGTCCCAATGGTAATTTCGCATAACTGTCGTAAATCACACCGTCTATATTCTTTCTTCTAATGAAAAAAAACTTAGCATGCTTAAAATCCAAAGAGAATTTCAAAACAGCTGACACGAAGAATTAAACACGTCACACCCACTAAGATGTTTCAACGTTCAAGATTTTTTACACGATCTCATTCAGAACATTTTTTTCTTTGCCCATAACGTTCAGATCATTACTTATATTCATTGTTTTTTCCCACGTGTCCGAGATTTGAAATATTTCTCAGAATCCATCATCACATTCAGGAAACGTATATACAAGTCCTTTCAATGCTTACATACAATCGTAACAAGCGCTTGCTATAGAGCGATACATATCAAGTTAGGTGTGTATGCTAGGTGGTGAGCTCTATTCTAACTGAACGCGGTCCTAGGCATGACAGTAAACTGCCTCCGGCAGCAAGGCCTCTGATTGGAAAGTGGGGAGAAGCATGGAACCACCGCTTATTTGCTATTGTTCTCAGGTCCACCCTGGCTCGAAGTGGTAGCACCTGTAGGGGTCCCAGCTATGGGCAAATAGTTAACCCTCAACCTGGGGTGAGAGCACTGTGGAAGTATGAAAATACATTTTTATAGAAAAGTATACATAAAAATACACTTTTATAGAAAAACATACATTGTTGAAAGAAAAATATTACCAACAACACATTTTAAGAAAAAAATATTACCATAACACAATTTTGAAAGAAAAAAATTATTCTCAGCAAGACATTTTTGAATACAATATTAGAAGACATTTTCAGTTTTCTAAAATAAAAAAGAATAATGACAAAAGATTTTCATTAAAATCTGACTAAATCAAATCTCTCACTATCAGCAAATATTAAAAATACCTTAAAACCCCACTTTTTGCCATAAAATAACCCACAGAGGTGTTGATATGCCGGTAATCAAAACTCAAACTCAAACTCTAACTGAAGGTTTTATGATTTTGATGATCATGAGACACGAGATCAAGGATTATATGAAGAGATTCACATGGATAGATGGCTGGCAAGCTCAGATGGCGAGCCTTTGTGATCCTGGCGAAGAACCCCATTATTGTTAATATTTTGATTTGCTGTTTTCTCAATGACGCGCCTTGCTTTTAACCCTGTTTGGGACACAAGCTCACTCTAAGCCTCAAGTAGAACTCACTTATAAAATCGATCGCTAAAACAGCTGTAAAAATGGCCAGCTCTTTGTAACGATCCAGAAAGTATCTGACTACTTCTGCAATGCTTTATATTTCAGTCAGTCAGTTAAGTGCCATACGTAATACACGTTTGGACGATCATGTCTCAAAAGAGACATGACTGACTGGGCAGAAGTATATCTCACAGTAGGTTACTATTACTTTCTGCGATAGACTGGTTGCCAAGCAAGGCTATAGAACGCAATTTGTCGTTTATTTGACTCATAGCTAGAGGGAAAAGTGATATATTATATTAAGTAGTAATTAAGTGCCACACATGATACACGCTTTGGGTGATCATGTCTCGAAAGATACATGACTGATCAAGCAGAAGATTATCCCGCAGTAGGTTGCCATTACTTTTGCCGTAGATTGGTTAACAACCAAGGCTATAGAACACATTCTGATTTATTATTTAACTCATAACTGGTGGGAAGGGTATTTGTCCGTAAGTGAATGCAAGGAATTCAACTGGAATTCGAACTGGCTCCCCGATTTCTCGTTCCAAGCTGATATCCAGTGCACCACAACGCCCATCCACATCCACTACGCACATATATTCCTGTCTCAACATTTTACCCCTTCAGGGATGTCTGATTTTCCACAATACGACCCGTTTTCGCGTATGCAGCATAGCAAGCCTATTGGTGATTTATAATTGCATCCACAGCAAAGGCTCTGACGAGCTCTATTCGTTAATGCCAAACTTTGAAATATTTACAGACAAGACCCCCACTTGTTACGTTCAGCCTGATTCCTTACGCATTTGGTAAGAAGGGTGTCCCACCCTGAAATCACTTTTCAAAGAACCATGACTTTGTAGAATAGAGTCCCGGGTAGATGCTCCGAGAGCAAAACATTTTAAACTCTCTATATCTAAAGTCAATGGTTATCTATCCATCATATCCTCGTAATAACGGTCATGTCACGTTGAATAACCCGGTTCCCGCTCGATCACCGAAGTTAAGCAACGTTGAGCCTGGTCAGTACTTACGTGGGTGACCACTTGGGAATACCAGGTGCTGTTAGCGTTCACGGATGTGCGTTGTGGTGCGGTGGATGTCGGCTTGGAGGGGGAAATCGGTGAGCCGAGTTCCAATTTCAGTCGAGCACACTGCACTCAGCTGCGCACTAGTACCCTTGGGAAAGGTATTAATCCGTCCGTTCCCTCCAGTTATGGGTTAAATAACGGGGTAGGACTTGGGACCCTGCCCTTAAACAAATCCCAATGAGACTTGCTCCGTCAGGGAGGAAGCCCGCTCAACCCGACTAGGGTGAATGCGTCATACATACATACATACATATCCTCGTAATATTCAGTTCCTACCATCATCTAACGTTCATATCACACACCTAATTTAATAACCCTCTACTTTAGTGGTTCTTGGATCTTGTATTGGGCGAACATTGGTAAAAGATTTACTAGACAATATTCATATACACACATGTATAATTAAATAATATAAAATATATGCATGGATGAAATAAACAAAAATAAGACTGACAAACTTGGTTGGTTATTTCACTTTATGAATATTGTCACGTGACAAGTCGGAAGAAAAGTAAGCGCCAAATTAAAGAAAAATACTCTTCGATCTTGCACAGCGGCATGACTTAATTTCAGCGGCTTACTTTCGCTCTGACCTGGACACGGACACACACGCAGATACACACACACATTGAAAACATTTAATGGCTATGTCATTATAAGTTTTTCTTTTTGTACTGTTTTTAACATTTTTATAACGTCGTCACGAAAAGAACTTAATAAACACATCTTAATACGAACAAATCAGACGAAATGGTTGTGGTGCATTGGATATCGGCTCAGAACGAGAAATCAGGGAGCCGATTTCGAATTCCAGCTGAATTCATTGCATTCACTTACGCGCAAATACCCTTGGGGAAGGTATTAATCCGTCTCTTCCTTCCAATTATGGGTTAAATAACAGGACAGATTGGGTTCTATAGCCTTGGTCGGCAACCAGTCTACCGCAGAAAGCAATGACAACCTACTGCGGGATAATCTTCTGTCCAGTCAGTCATGTCTCTTTCGAGACATGATCGCCCAAGCGTGTATCACGTATGCACTTAACTGACTGACTGATCTCACCTTCGTCAGGTAGGCGTCTTCAGGTCAAAATTAAAGTAAAGCCGTGTTTGCTTTATAATAATACCGTTAATATTTTGCTGGCGTCTTTCGGGCAGAATAATACAACAAAAATGCTTTATTATTATTATTATTATTATTATTATTGTTGTTGTTGTTGTTGTTGTTGTTGTTGCTGTTGTTGTCGTTGTGTCATTTTTCATCATATTTCAATTTTTGCTATAATCGAACTACCAACCAAGTCTACGAGATAACCTAAGGCAGGTCGTGGTGTGTCCGTTATGGCTCCATTTCATGTTTTTTTCTATCTCCCCTATCATCCCTAGCGTTACATAGACAAGGTTCTACTTAGTGTGTGGGCTGTACTTAAAAGGACAATTTCTTGTATATCTCTTAAGCCGGGGTTTCCAGGGATTCTTTCAATGTGTTGTTTTGTTCCATTTTTTATCATTCCAAGTGCACCTACTATCACTGGCACGATTCTTGTTTACAATTTCCACATTTTTCTATTTCAATTTCCAGGTCTTTATATTTTGACAGTTTTTCGAATTCCTTGGTTGATATGGTACAATCCGCTGGACAAGCCATATCAATTAATAAGGAAGTTTTTCTTTCTGATTAATATTTAATATTATTATTTATTATTAATTAATTTATTATTATTATTATTATTATTATTATTATTATTATTATTATTATTTTCATTCTCGAATTTTCAAGACCGATCTATTTTAATAAGAAGTAATTGCACTTATGTTCCTGTCACTAATGTTCGTCACGTGACACCCTTTGATGTCTAATAAAATTCACCTCTCATTTTTCTTAAAAATAATATTAATTCCAACTTTTAAACTGTACTACAATAGATTTGGTTTCAAAATGGTTTGAAAATGCTATTGAAGATTTGAGCGTTCGATCTGAAAGAGAAGTCCGTCATCTTTGAAGGAAAAGAAGATAACAATCTTGATGTACCGAATAAGAGAATAAAGCTAAGATTTCACGGAGTGACATCGTAAATTAAATATTAGCAAAGTGCTATTATCAACTTTTTAATTCATAAAATTATTTTCTTTTATTTCTCAATTAAAAATCCGAAAGCATTAGTCATTAATTTCTTTTATATTAACGTTTTTTATTTGAATATTTGCTATTTTTATTATTACGTTTTGTTGATGACAAGAACAGGAACAGTTATGATAGAATTGCTATTATATTGTTGCTATTATTATTATTATTATTATGTAATTTTTCATTATAAATCGATTCCTGTTATGGTCGCACTACCTACCAAGTCTGCAGGGAGACTTGAAGCAGGTAGTGGAGTGTCGTTATGACTCCATTTCATGTTTTTTTTTCAAATCTCCCTAACATCCCTATCGTTACATAGACAATTTTTCGTATATCTCTTAAGCTGGGGTTTCCAAGGATTCATCTTCTTCTTCTTATTATTATTATTATTCCTGTCAATATCTGCTGGCCTCGAAAACACCCCATACGAAGAAGATCCCTTTAACATCTCCAACCTGCATTGTCGCACTTTTGATTTTCGATGATTGGTGATATTATAGGTGAGTGTTGTCTTAGATTTATCGTTGGCAGAAGTGCTATCAGCGCACTCTCAATTTATTTACTTCTTAGGGGATCTATCTTTCTTCTAACCACACTGGCATTTCTTTAGTCGAAATTGTGACTAAATGTGTTACGTTTACCCTTTCCAGTGCATCCATTGTATTATTATGCAATATATCTCGGCCATTTTAGTTGATATAACCGTTGTGTTACCCGGCCTTCATCAGAAGTTTGCCGATCCAGGAAGCCTTTAGAAAATGTTGAAATTAATCCTTTATATTATCAAGTCCAAGAATAATTTGTTTAAGTTAGCCCGGGGTTTGAACTCATAATTGCTATATCATTTACTCTACCTCGGGACACTCCTGAGTGCAGAATTTTCAGTCTTATATCTAAATTGTGAGCTATCAAAGAATCATGAGTTTCTCAAGAGATTGTGCTAATAAAAGCTTTCGGTATTCCAAATAAAACTTTACAAGACGTTCCCCAGTAAGAATACGGCGAAAAGTTAATGTTTAGGGTATCAGGTGGCGCATTATGTGCCTAGAACGGCCAGTTGTAAGATATGTATTTCTCATGCTTTGTATCCACAAAAAATCCAACTCAACTTGCTAGACTGGCCAAGGATGTGTTGAAAGACAATTTAGAATCCAATGCTGTCTTTCTCCTAGACCAGATGGCTTACTAAGGATAAAGATTCCAATCATCATTCATATATTACCAAGAGCTTTGTTGGAACAAAAGAATAGTTTCATGTCTATTCCAAGAACAGGTTAAATCAAATTGAACCGAACGATCGTGACAGCATTAGAACTCGCCAGTCGTAATGCAAAAATGTCTGATGGTTCGTCTTTATGTGCCGTGTCCCTTCAGGCTGTAGGCGATCGTTGACTTCCATTTGGATCTGTCTCTTGTCGCTCTCAGTCATGTGATTAGTCACGTGCTCAGCTCATGGTATCCTCAGTATCCTTCTGGAAAACCACATTTCTGCTACCTCAAGTCTCGCTTTCATCCTTGAGGGGGTCATCCGACATCACTGCCATAGAGAATATCACATATCAAATAACAATCCAGCACTCTCTTTCTTGTTTCCTGTGAGATTTTCCTGTCTTTCAGTACTTTGGTTAATTTCTGAAATGCGTCTTTGGTTATGCCAATGCGTCTTTGGATTTCAAAATTGTAAGGATTTTGTATGAATTCATTCATTTCAGTCTCCATGTCTACACATTTGAAGCCAAATGTGCGTCTGAGTTTAGAAATCATGTTTAAACACAATTAAGAATATTGCAACGTTCTTTTTAGGAAAAGTGTTAATACTTGTTAGTGGTTTTAACTTAGGTAAAGTCAGTGCATGATAGAAGGTATCAATATCCAGCGGAATATAAATTGATATTCGATATCTTGCAGAGTGTGTTGATGCCTTTAGCATTTAAGCATGTGAACACTCGTAGAATCGAATATTTCCCACGAACAACAGGACAAGATAAAAGAAAATATTCAATAACTTACAATAACGAATATAAATAATACTATGAATCGATTTGAATAAACATATTTACACACACAAAAAAATAGTGAAGCAGAAAGAGAGAGGGAAAATGGGATATATATTTAAACAGATTGAGATAGATAGATAGATAGATAGATAGATAGATAGATAGATAGATAGATAGATATGAACAAATTTAGATAGATAGATAGATAGATAGATAGATAGATATGAACAGACTGGAATAGATAGATAGATAGATAGATAGATAGATAGATAGATAGATAGATAGATAGATATGAACAGACTGGAATGGATAGATAGATAGATAGATAGATAGATAGATAGATAGATAGATAGATAGATAGATAGATGTAGTAATGAAAGAGATATGTGTAAGTTTTAAGACTTTTTTTAATCGTTAGACTAAATACAATGGTCTTTTCATTTTGTTATGAAAGAAATTGGAAACAGAAAGTGTCGAGTGAATCGTAAAGATAGAAATATTTATGAATGATGGAGAGTAAGTCGGTCAAAAACTAAAATAACGTTATAAATTAAAAGGAATAATGAAAATATTCTACTTCAGAAATTTAAAAATGATTCTTTGTATCAAAAGCGTTGGTCTGCGAACAGAAGGTTGTGAAATCTTTAAATGCAAAGAAAAATCAGATTTACTGAGAAAATGGGGAGATATCATTAAACTTAAAAAGGCAGGAAAGATAAAATAGAAAGAGTTACTAATTTTTAATGAGCTTTCGTAGTGTTTGTCAGATTAACTTTGTCGTTTCTTTTTCCTCTAAACTCATTTATAGTAAAATACTGTCGTGATCGATGGATAAATATATTCTATCCGTATATATCCTATAAATATATTCTATCCAAATAATGTGCAAATTCTGGTAAATTAAGACTATATCAACTATTTTCCGTGTCGTTGTGATCAATCAGGCAGAATAAAACTTTTAATATAAAACTAAAATCATTGATGATAGATAGATAGATAGATAGATAGATAGATAGATAGATATGAAGAGATTATCATCAACAGATATAAATAGATACATTGTATGATGCGTACGTTGTTGCCATTTTATATTTTTTAATTTTAGGCGTGCGAGTTTTTTTATTTGTCAGCTGCCCAGTAGAGCAGGGTCAGTTGGGCACTGTCTGTAATAAAAAGAGCACCATTACGCAAATTAATCCTAATTCGCACATGTCATGCTTTACTGCTTGATATTCACGTCGGAATCTGTAATACGAACATTTCCTAGTGCTTGGCTGTCAATCTCAGGAGAATGTGAAGGATAGAAAATAAGGAAATCCAAAAATCCAGTCGTCATTATGATGTTTGGAGTGATCACAAGTAATGTCGGCATTATGCCTCCATTCAGCTTCCAGCATTGCTTAAGACACTGCACAGAGGCCAACAACAAATGCTTTGAGGAGATAATGCTGCCCTAGGTCAGGAGGGTCAAGTGTGTGGCTACTAGAAGAACCTGTGTCTGGCAAGAGGACTCTGTACCATACCACCCAACACTGCCAAGAGATGTCAGACAATTTCTGTGATCACATCACCCCTTATATCTGGCTAACTAACTTCCTAGATTGCAACTCGTTTGATTATTCCGCATGGTGAATAGTTAAGAAGGAAACCAAGAATAATCTTTGAAACACTAAAGATGAACTGAAGGCAAGGTTTAGGGAAGCAATGACCAACATAAACATATTGAGACCATTGCAGGATATTCCTAAGTCGTCTGGAGGCCGTGGTTGAATCCAATTGCGACTTTATTGGATAAATTTACTGTTTATTAATTCAAAATCATTGCAATGGCAACTTACTGCGGGATAATCTTCTGCCAAGTCAGTCATGTCTCTTTCGAGACATGATCGCCCAAAAGTGTATCACGTATGGCACTTAACTGACTGACTGACTGACTGTATATATATATATATATATATATATATATATATATATTAAAACGATATGTCAGTATCATTTTCATTTTTGAGTCACTTAGACGACATTTTATCCATGTCAACCTGTAGATAGATAGATAGATAGATAGATAGATAGATAGATGCTGTAAAAAGAAAAAAGATAGATAATGAACAGAGATAGATAGATAGATAGATAGATAGATAGATAGATAGATAGATAGATAGATAGATAGATGCCATACGTGATACACGCTTTGGCGATCAGGTCTCGAAAGAGACATGATTGACTGGGGAGAAGATTATCCCGCAGTAGATTCCTAGTGCTTTCACAGTTAGACTAGTTGCCGACCAAGACTATAGAACCCAAACCTTCCTGTTATTTAACCCATACACGGAGGAAAGAGACGGATTAATACCCTTCCCAAGGATATTTTTGCGTACGTGAATGCAAAGATTACAACTGGAATTCGAACTCGGCTCCCCGATTTGTCGTTCTGAGTCGATATCCATTGCACCACAAATGTAAAAAGACTCAGACGATAGATAGATAGATAGATAGATAGATAGATAGATAGATAGATAGATAGATCATGAACGGAGTGAAATAGATAGATAGATAGATAGATAGATAGATAATGTAAATAGACTAAGACAGACAGACAGACAGACAGACAGATAGATAGATAGATAGATAGATAGATAGATAATGTAAATAGACTAAGACAAACAGACAGACAGACAGACAGATAGATAGATAGATAGATAGATAGATAGATAGATAATGTAAATAGACTAAGACAGACAGACAGACAGACAGACAGATAGATAGATAGATAGATAGATAGATAGATAGATAGATAGATAGCATATTTGATCACTGAGGATGACTATTTATCTGTCTGTAAAGCTTGTCTTGGTAAAGAAATCAGTATGTGTAAGGAGATGATAGTCTATCTACTTAAGTAGAATAAATAATTTTGAAGTTAAGATTCAGCAGAAATGATATAATGCTTAACTTTTTAGACTCCAATATAAAAAACTTCAGTCGAAAAACGGTTCTTATTTTCGAATCAATGACTCCGGAAACGCTTTGAGAAATTTACAGGACATTATATACCAGATTATAATTTGGTAAGGTAAATTCCAATAGAGACAATTTCCAAAGAGAACTCACTATTAATTTTTTTTCTAAGTTTAACAGATTATTACTATCAGGAAACAAGTGTTAGATATTTTTACAAATCCATTGGTAATAATATATTTCGCGGCTCAGACCAAATTCATACAACAATGAATGCTTCAAATTTATCAAGACCAATTCAAGTGAAATAGAAATAATAAAAAATAAATAAATACTAAAATGAAAAGAAGAGAAAGAAAAGTAGGAGAAAAGAATAAGGGGAGTGGCTTTAACTAAGCTTCTTAGATCTTAGCTTTGCGCAGCGTTTTTGACCTAGACTCACAAAAACTTCGTTGTATATATATATATATATATATATATATATATATATATATATATATAGTGTAACAAAGTTGTGAAACTCGTAGGTTTTTTAACCTGCTGTTTATGCATTTACAAACGTATAGCGTTATATTGCAATATATACAATAAGTATATATATATATATATATATATATATATATATATATATATACTTATCGTGTGTAAAAAATATAAATTTTGCTTGTTTGCCCCTAAAGTTTCGGCTAATCTACAGGCTATATTCGTGGATTTTGGTTTTACTATATAATTTTGTTTGCAAGGATATTTTCCCTAGTGTGTAATATGCTAAAGACATATACATATCTTCAGTTACTGTACATTTTGACAGTGCGTTTATATTTGATACCCTTTGTTCTATATGTTATGTTTTAGATAGATAGATAGATAGATAGATAGATAGATAGATAGATAGATAGATAGATATGAAGAGACTGAGATAGATAGATAGATAGATAGATAGATAGATAGATATGAAGAGACTGAGATAGATAGATAGATAGATAGATAGATAGATAGATAGATAGATAGATAGATAGATAGATAGATAGAATTAAAAACGCCGTATGTGACAGAATGCTCAATTCAGTTTGTATTTTTATAAAGGAAAACATATTTATGAGTGGCACAGTTTGCTGACTGAGAATTTCTTTTGAGTCAAGTTTGCCACCCAAAGCTTCAGAATCCTCTCTGATCTAATATGCAACCGATGGCTGGCGCTAGAATGCACAGGATCTTAACTTTTTTCCAAATTATTTGCTTGGTATTTAATGTAACTGACTCGACTTGAAATGAAACACGAACAAAGAGAAAATTCCGTTAAGATTGTTTGGAGGATTTCTGATGGAATGACTTCTTTGTCTGTGAAGGATTATTTGTAGCATTTAAAATTCAATCATTAAAATTAGTCCACACAAAATTTTCTCTCGTTTCTTAATAGTATTTGTCTTTTTAAAATTGCTATCTGAATGCACATAATACCCACACACATACATGGAGAGGGAAAAACAGACAACCATAAATCGAGTGGCTGCGAGATACATGGCCCCAAAAATCTTTATGTTCAGATTTAACTCTTCAGAAATAATGATGGCACGTTTAAACAAAAACATATATTTTAATATGCTACTAGAACTTTTTTCTTGAAGTTCAAAGATATTTCAGGAGGAATTTCCGAGCAAAAACATTCGCATCTTACTATCAACCAGACAGTTAAGTGGCATACGTGATACACGCTTGGAGCGATCATGTCTCGAAAGAGACATGACTGACTGGGCAGAAGATTATCCCGCAGTAGGTTGCCATTACTTTCTGCGGTAGACTAGTTGTCTTCCGTGTCGTACTGGGCAAGGTGTTTTCTAAGTGATAAGGCAACATTTAAATACATGATCATTTCAGTTAAGTGCCATACGTGATACATGCTCTCGGCGACTATGTCTCGAAAGAGTCATCATTGACTGGGCAGAAGATTATCCCGCAGTAGGTTGGAATTGCTTTCTGCGGTAGACTGGTTGTCAGCCAAGGCTATAGATCCTAATCTGTCCTGCTATTTGAGTCATAGCTAGAGGGGGAAGATATGTATTATGTGATTAAGTAGTAATTAGCGGGGGATCAGTTTATTACCTCATAAATTTATAAAATGATCCCCACTTTATGCCCAGTAGACGCCTTAATCATGTTTTCAACTGTTACATTAATTAATAAGTTAATTGCTATACGTGATACACGCTTTGGGCAACCAAGTCTCGAAAGAGACATGACTGACTGAGCAGAAGATTATCACGCAATAGGTTGCCATTACTTTCTGCGGTAGGCTGGTTACCAGCTAAGGGTCTAGAACCTAATATGTCCTATTATTTAACCCATAACTGGTGGGTAGAGACGGATTAATACTTTTCCCAAGGGTATTTGTGCGTAAGTGAATTCAAAGAATTTAACTGGAATTCGAACTCGGCTCACCTATTTGTCGTTCCGCGTCGATATCCACTGCACCACAACGCACAACACATGATCATTTACTTAGCGTATTTTGCGTTCCTGTGGTCTTCACTTTCCATGTAGTGAACAAACAAGATCTAGATTTAAAATTCAAAATGCTAAGCACTGACTCATTGATTTTGTTAGATATAAACGAATTTACTCGAATTTTCAAAACCTTTGCTTAACACACACAAAACTCGCGAAATTTCACACCTTGATGTGAAATGCTTTTCGGCCAACAGAATACTAGGACACATCTAAAAACAAAATTCAAATAATCTTTAGTTATGAGAAAAAAATTATTTTACGTAAACTTTTCTCGAACTGACGCGAAGTTTGTGGTTGTCTAATGGAAAGGCCAGAATAACACCTGGAAATAAATTTCCAAATGACCTATTTGAGTCCCACAAATGAAATAAAAGTCGGAATAAGCTCAACTGTTGCCAGAGAAAAGACAAAAAGCGTATTTAACATGTCTCTTGACAAACGTCAAGCGATCGTTATTATTATTATTATCTCAATCTTTCTCCTTAACCTCCTTCCTCTTCATCGTTCATCCGTCTGCCTTTTCTTATACTTGATAGCCAAACGGAACCTATTAATACTGAGCGATAACTTCAAAGACATTCCTACCCAACAACAACGCTCAATCACACATCCACACAATTTACTACTACAAACTCTTGATACCCTTAACTTCTTAATAATGTTTCTCATTGAACATTAACTTTTACCAATTCATGTTATTCTTTTATATAAATAAATTTTTAATTAAACAGGCGAAAAGTATACATTTATTCTTCCATAAATCCATTTTCTGATAACCGTCTGATAATTCTGGATAAAATCTGTAAGTTGTAGGAAATTTGGTTATGTTTTACACAAAGCCAATTAAAAAAAACCATTAACAATCTCCCTACTTCTACACCCTCCACAACTGTGGTCCATAGTGACATCTTCTTCT
Source organism: Ascarosepion bandense (assembly GCA_037127315.1). Classification (NCBI taxonomy): domain Eukaryota; kingdom Metazoa; phylum Mollusca; class Cephalopoda; order Sepiida; family Sepiidae; genus Ascarosepion; species Ascarosepion bandense. The sequence goes on from JBBBDQ010001522.1 coordinate 166,501, forward strand.
TCATGTACTGGGTCACTTCAGGACGTAGGCTATCATGGACTTCGACTTTGCTCTGTCTCTTGTGGCTCTCAGTAATTTTTCTCTTGGTATCTCTTCCAAGCCCCACTCCGTCAGCCATTTGCTCAGACCTAACAAGTACGTCTCGCGCTGCTTTTCTTATCTCTTCTTCCATTTATCTGACTTGTGAGTATCATGTTCACCAGGTCTTCCTTCCTCATTACGTGTCCCAGGTACCTCATTTCTGTCTTCCTGACATTTATTATCAGTTTTCTTCTCGTTTGCATCCTTTCCAATACCTCATTGTCACAAACGTGCTCTGTCCATAGTATCCTCAGCATCCTTCTGTAAAACTACATTTCTGCTGCCTCAAGCCTCTCCATCTTTGATGAGATTGTCCGGCATTTACTTTCATACAGAAGGACAGATAACATGTAGCAATCCAGCACACTTTTCTTTGTTTCTAATGAAATTTTCCTGTCTTCCAGTACTCTGATTAGTTTCTGAAATGCGTCATTGGGCATGTCAATCATGTTTAGATCTCCGTGTCACATTTTCCATCCTCTGTCAAAACACTTCCCAGATATTTGAATTTTCTATGGCAAAATAGTGCAATGGCTTGTCGGTTCTTATTACTCGGTGATGATTTTGAAATTTCTGAAGTTACCTTTTAACTTTTGCCTGAATCTACTACAAAGCAGGTTTAAAATCATTTATTATTCATTTTCGTATCGTTAGAAATTGTGTCTGAATTCTAGTGGAGTCACTGTGTTTATATTAAGGAGTCAATGTATATACGTGCGTAATTCTTGATTCAGTATTGCAAAGAAATGGCTATATCGAGGTATTTTATTGTTAGCAAGTTAAATATTAAGAATACTGTATGGTTTTGGAATATTAGATTAAAATCTTTGCGCAAATGCTTGGCGTTGTATCGATTTTTTCATTCCTAAATTGTTTTGTTTTAATCAAATCGTTGTTTAGGGAAGATAGGAAGTGTTCCTCGAGTGCCATTCATGTTTCTGTATCTATATATATGAAACGCAAGATATTTGAGTGTCTGTCTGTCTGTCTGTCTGTCTGTCTGTCTGTATGTATGTATGTCCTTTATAAAGTTTTTATCCAATTCTCACCAAACTTCATACAAATATTCTTTAGCCTTCCTGTTAAGTCATGGGCTACATAGTTTTTCCGATTCCTCACACCCGATATCAGAAATCGATACCCCGATATCCAATCAAGTCTGATCAAGTTCAGGATTTCAGCCATTTTATCGTCGTTCTTGCTGCAGAATTTGCTCTAACTTAGTAAAATTATAGTTTTCAGTCTCAAACATTAGTAGATCTTCTCAGATGACTCATTTTCCCCCGATATTAAAAATCGATACCACCGATATTCTATCGAATCTGATCAAAGACCGATATTCAGCCATCGATATGGCTCATTTTCTCCAATTTTACTCCCGATGGGTACAATAAGTTTTCATAGACTTACTAAGGTTAGTTTATCATTGGATGACGTATTTGACTCCGATATTGGAAATCGATACCCCGATATCATATCGGGTTAGATTAGAATCAGGTGTACAGCCCTTCTATTTTGGTTTTTGCTTCGGGTTTTGCTATGAGTAGATATAATTGTAGTTTATATTCTCAGCCATGATACCATTTACCTAGTTATGGGTTAAATAATACGACATATTAGGTTCTAAAACCCTAAAAATCAAAATTTGACTTACATCCATTCATTTGTCTTTCAATCAATTATTCAATTATTCTTTCGTGCCAAGGTCCAAAGAGTCTGAGCTCCAGTACCATGGATTAGTTTTAAAGCTTTCTTTGCACCCGAGCAACGCTGAGCTATACTGCTAGTGTGCGTATCAAATGTTAAGCAGTGAAACTGTTAGTAGTTTACTTCTGCGCATGTGTCAAATCTTACCATGTAATAAAAAATAGTTAAAAGGTTTTCTCCATCTAATCCAGCTTTTGATCAACGTGTCCAGAACCTTGCCGTTATTCCCTATTCTGATGTGGCATTTCTAATTGCACCGAAATCTATCTATCTATCTATCTATCTATCTATCTATCTATCTATCTATCTATCTCAGGCACTTATTTTCTATCTATCTATCTATCTATCTATCTATCTATCTATCTATCTATCTATCTATCTCAGTCTCTTATTTTCTTTCTTTCTTTCTTTCTTTCTTTCTATCTATCTATCTATCTATCTATCTATCTATCTATCTATCTATCTAGCTCTCCTTTTTGAAATATAATATCTATTCATATTTAAATCTGTTAAACTGTTTCTATCCTTCAGAATCTGTTTGCATTCATATTATTAATTGAAAAGTTTTTGTCAGCTTAGATTCACCGCATGTAATTATCTCCAATATTTAATGACCTCGCCTGATTCTCACTTGAGCTTGGTTAATTTTATTTTTTAAATCTTTCTTTTTCTATTCAATATTTTCATCATATTAATCAACAGTTCTCTAACTACAACATGTATAATATAATCTACAGACAGTATACTTTTTTGTTATCAAACAAATAGAGCTTAGAAATTATTAGTTTCAGTCGTAAGCAATTACTGTTCTTAAGCCCTAATTATAAATATCAATTAATCACACTAACTAATCAGTCCTTTTAATACATCATAACAGGAGAAAAAGTATGTTCCCTGGACAATTTCCAAAATCATCAGGAATAATTCTTAAAGGTAATTTCTAGTTATTTGTTTATTTGTTTTCTAGGGATAAACATAATGTTGGGCTAATGAAGCTTCATTATTATTTATTTATAGTTAAAATTTAATAAAATATTAAAGGCATATTTATACATCCAGCAGTTACAATGTGTTCATAAAGGTTAGGACAAAAAGTATATTGGATTCAAACAGAAATAAATCAAAACAAGAGGTTGCTTTTTTAAAACGTCCCTTGCCCACACGGCTGAGGCTACATCTGCCTCCCTCAGCAGTTATACATGTCCATGGTACACTTTCACTTTAGGAATATATCTTCCACAGTGGTCTTCGCCTGAGATATAGTGAATGAATCCAAGACGATTGAAACGGCATTTCTGAACATGACTTCTCCAGAAACACAGAAAAATCTCCATATTGTACATACGTACATATATTATCGTTTAACTTGAATTCGTGCTGGTGTGTAAATATTTTGCAATTTTGTATATATATATATATATATATATATATATATATATATATATAGAGAGAGAGAGAGAGGGGGGGGGGAAAGAGAAAGAGATAGAGAGTTTTGTGTATGTCTTGGTAGTATAAAATCTCTTTCAGGACAAAGCATGCTTAACATTTATTTTCCTTTCAGCCATTCTGTTCGGTCCGTGAAATCGAATGTAATTATATCACATATATAATAATGTCCATATATGAGAAAAAAAAATGGGAGAATACATTTTTCTTCTATATATCTCTCCCGTGATAATCTTTCAGAAAAAATGTTTTCTTTTTCCTCGTGACAACGAAAGTTGGAATGCATTGGTTTTTGCAGCGACCGTTTCAATTACCTCAAAATGCTTTGATGGCGAAAACAATAACTAAATCAAATCTTTGTCGAACAATTTGTACACAAAATCAACAGAATTTTACTTGAAAATATCGAATAGCCAAATTAAAAATTGAGTAACAATAAAATGTAATTTTACTTGATTTTATGAAGAAAAAACAAAGACGGATATTATTTAAGACCGACCGTAATAGAATGTAGGCATCGAAATTTCCGATGTAAAAATTGTAATTAATAACAAAAGGAAATGTTATCATTGGAATTTACTAAAGATTATCATCATTTAAATGATGTCCGATTACTGGGTAAATAAACTGACACTCTTGTAAACAAATAAAGCTTAGTGCTTAAGATGTTAGGATGAAGATTTCCCAAAGGAAATTATTGATCATAACAAATAAAGAATAGGTTATATTTAGGATTAGATGTCAAGATGTTGTTTCAAAATGATTTACGTCCTGGCAGATAGTCTAACAATCTTCTATACACAATGTTGCTTCTTAAATACTTACAATGACAAGTATGATGACGACAGATATTTTTTTGTAAAATTTGATATGTGTATTTGTGTATGTCCCTGAAAAATTTGATATTTTACAGGGACATACACAAATACACACACATACAACAACACATGCACACACACACACACACACACACTCATATATATATATGTAAAGACAAAAGAAAAACCTATCTTAGTTGACGCATCTGGTTCTCTGAGGGATTTTATCAATACAAAGATGTCTCTCCTCTGAGAGATAAGATAAGTCTTCCTTTTTTCCTTTTGTTTTTATTTTGTAATTTTATACTCACGCACACACACACACACACACACATACACACACACACACACACACACACATATATATATATATATATATATATATATATATAGATATAGATATAAATTAGAGAAAATTTTCAAAATTCAAAGGTGTCGTATGTACATTTCGACATAGGAGACTCTATGTCACGTCAGCGACATTGTTTTTCCAAATGTCGAAGGCCCTGATTTAGAGTGTGGAGGGGTTTTTGGTTAACAACGGTCACAAAGTGGAAAAGGAAAAAAATATATATATACAGGCTTGTATGTAGATGACGACTATATATATATATATATATATATATATATATATATATATATATATATTCGGCTGTTTCGCTGTATCACAGCTCATCAGTGTGGATAGACATCCACTTGCTTCTAGTCGGATTAAAATTCAACCGATTGGGTGTCAGTTAGGGTCACTTTCCCCTTAGCCATAAACACATGGAATCAGAAAAGGGAAATTTTTTAGCATGTTACATGTAAGCAATGTATACACACGCCAGTCACAGAAATAAAACTATCTGCGATGTTATATAGTCTAAAATTTTTATGTAGTCTAAAATGTTTATATATTTAGGTTGTCCTGACTTATACTCTCCTCATTTTAAACTTCTTGTTATGCGTTTTAAGATTCTTCATCTGCGTTCAAAATAAAGTCTTAAGAAATCAGTTATTCTATAACGCTTAGCGATAACGAAAGTTTGAATAAATAGTAGCGTAATTGACTGATTATTAATTGTTGTGGTGCAGTGGATAGGAGAGACGAGTTCGAATTCCAGTTGCATTCCTTGCCTTCACTTTCGCACAAATACCCTTGGGAAAGGTATTAATCCGTCTGAACCCTCCAGATATAGGTTAAGTAATAGAAGAGATTGGCTTCCATAGCCTTTCTACCGCAGAAAGCAACGGATAACTACTGCGGGATAATCATGTTTTTTCGAGACATGATCGCCCAAAGCGTGTATTACGTCTGGCACTTAGCTGGCTGAATAGTTGCTCGAAAAATCTATCTATAGTTAATATTCCATGCAAACCAAGGAAAGTCCTAAATATACAAAAAATACACAATATAGAAATACAAAAATGTTCACAAATTTTTGGTAAGTTCATTTGACAGGTGTCGTCAATACGTGTGTAATGAATAACTCAAGTTTTTCTTTTGAATCTGTCAATACAGAAAGTTTTAGATTTATTTATGAATTTTAATCTATACAGATATAAATGTACAAATATATAGTTTCAAATTTATATTTACAAAGAATGGGTAATCAGCATCTAGTAATAGTTCGGTACTATTGTAAAAACATGGAACTAAAATTCCACACTGTATGGTGATTGTCGGGTTCTCGTATCAGCGAACGTCATCTATCTATATATATATACTAGCAGTATAGCCCGGCGTTGCTCGGGTGTAATGATAGCTTGAAAACTAATCCATGGTCCTGGAGATCAGACTCTTTGGACGGTGCCACGAAAGACTAAAAAGCAATAGTTGTTTCCAGTTAAAGTGAAACCGTAGACTGAAAGAGCAATGAATGGATGTAAGTCAAATTTTGATTTCTGGTATCGATATCAATAAGTTTTTTCGTCGCAAACTGAATTTTGAAGGCTAAATAAGTCCTCTGAGTAAATGGTATCCTGGCGCAGACTAAGAACTACAATTACTTAGAAGTACTTAGAGCCATAGCCGAAGCAAAAATCAAAATAAAAGGACTGAAAAAAATACAGGCAGATAAACAGACACACACACAAACATCTTGCCTTATATATATATATATATATATATATATATATATATATATATAACCGATTTTCTGCATTATTGTAAGAACTGCAACCTTGAAACTTCTGAATATCGTTTCTTATGTCTTTGTGTATGCGTGTATCAAATTTGATTAAAATCGAACCACTCCTTTTATAACCCGATTTTTTCGATTATCGATTTTCGATATTTATCGGGGGTACCTCGACACAAAAGCTAGCTAAGAACACTCGCAGACGCTTATAGTACACCTGTGTAAATTTTTAAGGAAATCGGCTCAGCCGTTTCGGAGTCTATAGGTATTGGACACACACACACACACACACAGACAAAGTTCTATTCATAAAGAAGTTTATATATATATATATATATATGTGTGTGTGTGTGTGTGTGTGTGTGTGTGTGCGTGCGTGCGTGCGTGTATGTATGTGTGTGTGTGTGTGTGTGTGTGTGTGTGTGTGTGTGTGTGTGTGGGTGGGTGGGTGGCTGGACGAATAATTGAGCTAGAATGTATAACTGGATTGTTATGAGCGAAAAGAAGATTCTTGAAATGGCAAAGAATTTAGATTAAAAGAACAAGAAAAAGGTGATGAGACATGGAAAGTAAATGGCTCGGGGAATGAAATGCATGGAAAGGGAATAAAACAGGATTAAATATTGAAATAAAATCCTTAAGAAGCTCATAAAAAGTAAAGAAAGAAATAAAAATGAAGCAAAGAGAGACACCGATGATTTCTTTCATGTTAAATTCTTTTTGTTTGTTTTTTTTTTTTGTTTTTTTTACGCATACTTTTTTCTATAATTTTAGAGGCAACTCCATGATTTAATGCGACAAGTCACGCTCGTCGCTTCTTTGGGACATTTTCTCTTTGTTTCTGATTGGTTGAAACGAAAAATGAATTTCATTTCAATTTCATAGAAAACCACGCAAGCACACATACACGCACATCCAGAAATCGAAATAGAAGTGCTATGACTTTTCTGAGGGAATCTCAAAGACCGATATACACATTCGCTAAAAAGATTCCCTCAAAAGAATATAATGTCTTCCCTTGTAGATGTGAACAGCGGGAGAAGTTTATCCCTTTTCCATGCTTATGATCAGTAGATAGGTACGTCTATCGGTAATTTTATTCTCCACCGGGAATCTTTTGAACAGGTGTTATGGTTCATCACCTAGGAAATGTTCTAACAGAAGACGGAAATTGCAACACTGAGATCCGAAGACGAATTGGCATGGCGAAAGAAGCATACCAGAAGTTGACTAAAGTATTAAGGAACGGGACAATTTCACTAGAAACAAATAGGAGAGTACTGCATTGCTATGTGACGTCGGTTCTTCAATATGGCAGTGAATGTTAGACAATATCATCAAAGATGAAGGACAATATATATATATATATATATATATATATATATATATATATATATATATATATATAGTATTAAAACCATTTCATTAATCTTCGGGAATTTCCGTAAAATTGTATGTTTATATCTATCTATCTATCTATCTATCTATCTATGAGGGACTCTAAAATTAAGCAGGTACAGACATTTAAATACCTAGGAAGTGTTCTAACAGAAGTCGGAAAGTGCGACACTGAGAATTGAAGGTTAATTGGCATGGCGATTGAAGCATTCCAGAAGTTGAGTAAAGTATTAAGAAACAGGACATTTGCACTAGAAACAAAGCGGACAGTACTGGATTGCTATGTGACGTCGGTTCTTCAATATGGCAGTTGGACAATATCAAGTTGGACAATATCATCAGAGATGAAGGAAAGACTTGAAACAACTGAAATGTGGTTCTACAGAAGGATGCTGCGAATATCATGGATCGAGCGTGTGAGCAATGATGAGTTCTTAGAAATGAAAAGGAAACTAATTCTGTGCATCAGGAAGAGACAGCTGAAGCTCCTGGAACAGGCAATGAGGATGGAGGACTTGGAGAACCTGATACTGACAGGCCCGATAGAGTAAAAAAGAGACAGGAGAAAGCAGCGGATAACATATTTGAAGGACCTGATCCGGAGGTTGACGGAACGACTGTTGCATGGTGCAACAGACGAAAGCGTGCTAAGAGCCACCAGGTACAGAAATATGTGGAAAGCCATGATCGTCTACGTCCTGAAAGAACATGACGCATAAAAGACGAAGAAGATCAGGTTCTCAGCGCCTTTCAAAAAACTACTAAACCCTATACTTGTAACGCCTACTACTGAACTCTGTAATTCTATTTATTAAATGTTTATTTTCCTTTTCAATAAGAATAGGAAGGTTCACCTATGACTCAGTTCACGCTCTTCCGTAGTATTTCGAACAATAAAATAGGTTTAGGATCAATTCTCTGGTTCCTTCTAAAGAGAATTTCAATCTTATATTTCTATCATCTCCGTCTGAATTCTGAAACTTAATTTAGTATTTATTTATAATTATTTCTGCCTCAAGAGAAGTGTATAGGTTCAACTATCGCTAGGTTTTCTCTCCTCCACGTCTTTTGAAAAAGTTAAGATTCGTCCCTTGTTTCCTCTTTAGAATTGTGTTTCTTGTTTCATTCTAAAGTCTTCTATCGTCTCGGAGTCGGTTTCCAGTCACTTCTAATATTTTTTCATCCTCTTTTTTTTTACAGTGGTTTCTTGTGTCTTAATGGCATTATTGCCTTGATAGGGGCCAATTGATGAAAACATAAGTAAATATTATATTTATAGTTTCCATTGTTTAATTGCCAAATTTATTCTTCAAAATGTTAAACATATTTATTCAGTAATACATTCAGCATTGTATGTAATGAATTTGGCATTGATTCTTGAATATTTTTTGCGTAAAATTCCACAGGCTTTGACGTGATGACGTTTAAGATAAAAGTTTGAATCCAGTCATTTTCAGAGAATGTTTTCTATGGTAAATGGTTTACGACCATAGCACGATGAAACGCCGGTTCTCGAATGATCACTGAAGTTAAGTAGCGTTGATCCTAGTACTGACCTCGATGGGTGACCGTTGGGAATACCTGATGTTGCAAGTCTGGATGTGCCAGTTGTGTAATGGATAATGACTAGGAATTATGAATTGGGGATCCAAGTTCCAGTTCCAGTCGTGTTCGTTGCCTTTACTTACCTGCAAATATCCTTGGAAAAGGTATGAATCCACCTGTTTTTCCTCACTTCTCTGGGTTAATTAGAATGACTTGTATCAGTAAATCATTATTTTCCCTAAGAGTTTCTTAGATATAATTATATATGTTACCTGGTTTTAAATATCCTGAAAAAGTGTTGATAAACCTTAAAAAATCCATCAAACAATCTCCAACAAAGCATTTTAAATCAATGGAAAACGATAATAATTGATTGTTGCAAGAACAGATGAAAATGATTTGTGGAAAGAAGAGACTAACTGAATTCCAAAATGTTTCTCCGTGTTATTTTACTGTATAAGAACTTGGGTTGTCATGTAGGAGAACAAAACATTTCCTAGTGGCGAGAGCAGAGCATTTTACGATGAACATATTATGTACAGGTTGAAGTGGCTGGATTTTAAAAAAACGCATTTATTTTTTATTGCGATTTAAGAACACTAAAATAATAATACCACAAAATTCGCACTACTGACAGATCCTTAACTTGTTTCCAAGAAGCTTATAGATTGGGGTTAATTATGGAAATTTGTCCTTGTCAATCTTTTGCTTTTTGCGTTAAGCTTTGTTGTATGTAACCCATTTTTCATCGCCTGTTAAGATATATCTATAAAAAGGAATAATTGGATGATAAATTTGTTATTTCATTCGATTCCTTAGAATTGAAATTATTTATGATTTAAGCTAATGAATATTTTTTATGTTTATGGGATTAATAATTTTTTATCAGAGTTTCCTGAACTTAGATTGCAACACATGAAGAGGAATATGGTTAAGATTATATCTTGCCAAATGGTAAGACCTTATCTGCCTAGTAAATCAGCATATTAAAATTCGGTCTTCATTTAGGTTCGAAAATTCGTTTCATGGACCGCTTAGGGTTACACAACTATACTGTGGGGTTATAATTTTTTCAGCCACGTTTATGTTGTCACAAAGCAAAATTAGGTGGATGTTGAATAGTAAAACTGTCTTGCGCTAATCTTTTGAAATAGAAGGCGTGGCTTTCTGCGAGCTGTTCAAAAGTATTCAATCGCAAATGAATATTCTCTACTGAGAATACACATATATACGAAGCTGAATAGCAAATGGACTCATTTCTTTAAATCTGCCTAGTCAGAACTTTACTGATGAGGGCACTACTTTCATGAAATCGAAATACCATCCTTTTTTTCCGTATCCCAAATATATTAAGAAACTTTCACTACGATAGCTTTTTCCTAGGAACTCCCACTTTGGTTTTGTTTGTTTGACAGTTTATCAACTACTAATTTGTCATTTCGTAGCTTTGTACATTACGCTGTTTTTAGGCAGTTACTAATTACTGAAAATTCATACATTATTCTGCAGAGAGGGTGCTTTGTTGCGTAAGTTACTGCACATTGCGAAACATGTACGTAGGAGAGACATCACGGAATCTAAAAACGCTGATCTGCGAACACAAAAGGCACTTAGGTTTTGAGAAACGGTTGAACTCTGTTGTATTACATCGTAACATTTATTTCGCTAAAACAGCATATTTATTTGCATCTACCAACCTGAATAATCAATATATCTTGTTAGAAATATATGCCGGAAGGCGCATATATTCTTAAAAATATTTCTTAATTATTCAGGCCGGTAGATATAAATAGATAAAATGCTTAACTATAAACAAAACAGTGTATCTATTCAGATACGAGTATCCATTAAATAATGTTTAATCTGTGTGTGTGTGTGTGTGTGTGTGTGTGTGTGTGTAATGCTAAAACGTCTTGTTATATACTGATATTTTGTAGACTTTTCATGTGTACACTTCAAATTTCTTTCTCGTAAAATATTGCATGTTGTTAACAGCAGTTCTTCAAGTAAAATGTAAAAGATTTACAGGAAGAATTTGTCGATTTCATAGAGTAAAGAACTAAAACCACTCGGCTAAACAAACAAAAGCAAAGGTTTTTATTAAGTATTTTTTTACTATATTGACAGTGATCAATTTGAAAATGTTGAAATTTTATTTTCTTGTGATTTTTTTTTTCTCAAGGAATTTACGGGCTGCTAATATTTTTAATAACGTATTGCGGTTAATTACTTGTTAATATGAAAATTCCTGTTAATCTTTCCTCATGTATTTTTATATTTTTACGTTTTGACTCCAGTTTGGGGATTCATTATTCACCCGTAGCTGGGACCCTAACAGGTGTTACTACCCCAAGTTATGGTAAAACTGTGAACAACAGCATTAAAGAGATCGTTCCACTCTCCTCAAAATCTCCCGGTTAGAGACCTTGATGCAGACTGTATTTTGTCTTCATAGCCAGGACGAAGATGAAGACGCCCGAATAGGTCCCCTTAAACTATACAAGCTTAACCTCTTCAATCATTATCTATCTTTCATAATCTTCCTCTCTTACCTCTTTTTCTTTCATTCATATCACGCATCTCATTGATCATAAATATTTTTAAAAGTAACACCTTTATTGAGTGTCTCACAAGGATTGAATCTTAATATGAAAAATATTAAGTGGGTAGATGTTTCGAATTTTCCTTTCTAATATTTGTCAAATTATGTCATGAAGTTTTAACATTTGCCATAGATGTTACTTTATATTTTAATTAATTTGATTCTATTTTCATTTGATTTTAAATTTTGCAAGTGCAACTTGGAATGTTTCCTCAATGCTGTGGAAAAGTATAAGTGTGGCCCTTCTTGATTTCTCTATCTTTATCAATGTGCTCTTAAGACAATGTGTGAGGATCCTACCAAATATAAAGGCTGAGCAGAACGGAACATAGTTTCTCACAAAAAACGGTGTCATTACTGCCAAAAAGCATGACCCACAGACAGACTATTGTGGGATCTCCCCTTTGTATATGATGATGGAATCGACTAAGTATACATATACTCCTGCCATATAGAGAACAGCAGTTGAGTGTTCAGAGAAATCGTAGAGATCCGTGCGAGTTATCGGAGAGTAGCGGAACTGATACGTAAGTTACCGAGAGATAACGAACTCACCCAGAGACTACCGCATCAGAAGTCCGACTAGCTCTGAGCTCCACTCAGCTAGAATAATATACACGGATATACTATTTCCAACGAGTATAATAGTATTTCTGGATTTAGTAACCTCTGTTCAAGTTTGTATATTACGTTCAATATAACCTACTTTTCTATCTCCATATCTGTTTATGTGGTTCATTATTTTGTGCGGTTCCTCACCCGGAATCCACAACACTGACTATACGCATGTGCAGTTTTTTCTCAATGTAATCTTTAAAAATGTTTCGATGTACATCAATGTATGCAATTCGAGGATTCACCTTTGCATATCGGTTTTATTCTGTATTTTTCTATATATTCAGTATTTATTAAATTCTACTTTAGTTTCAACTAGCAGTATAGCCCGGCGTTGTTCGGGTATAATGAAAGCCTTAAAACTAATCCATGGTCCTGGAGATCAGACTCTTTGGAAGTTGGCACGAAAGACTAAAAAGCAATAGTTTTTTCCAGTCAAAGCGAAACTGCAGATTGAAAGAAAAATAAATGGATGTAAGTCAAATTTTGATTTCTGGTATCGATGTCAAAAACTTTTTCTGTCGCAAACTGAATTTTGAAGGCTAAATAAGCTCTCTGAGTAAATGGTATAATGGCTGAAACTAAGAACTACAATTATATCTACCTAGAGCAAAACCCGAAGCAAAAACCAAAATAAAAGGGCTGAAAAACTGATTTTGATCAAACCCGATACGATATCAGGGTATCGATTTCCAATATCGGAGTCAAATATGTCATCCAATAATAAACTAATCTAAGTAAGTCCATGGAAACCTATCGTACCCATCGGGAGTAAAATTGAAGAAAATGAGCCATATCGATGGCTGAATATTGGTTTTTGATCAGATTCGATAGAATATCGAGGGTATCGATTTCGGATATCGGAGAAAATGAGTCGTCTGAGAAGATCTAATATTTGAGACTAAAAACTATAATTTTCCCATGTTTGAGCAAATGCTGCAGCAAGAACGACGATAAAAAGGCTGAAATCCTGATCAAGATCAGACCTGATCGGATATCGGGGTATCGATTTCAGAGATCTGGGAGAAATCGGAAAAATAGGTATACTATGACCTGACCGGAAGATAAAAAATATTTGTGTGAAGTTTGGTAACAATCGGATAAAAATTGTGGATTTGTATAAAGGACATATGGACAGACATACACACACAAACATCTTGCTTTTTATATTTGTAGATTTTGTAGCTAGAAACGAAATTATTTTCTTCAAAATCCCTACGTGAGCAATAATGTATTGTGTTCACAAGTCTATATTCTTACATCTTTTTATCTGTTTCTCTTTGATTTATGCAGAGAGTAAGCTTTAAGAAAAATCGAAAGTATATGTCACATACTTAGGATCAAGAAGAGGTAATTAAAAGCTTTCGGATAATGAAGAATGGCAAGGAGAAATTGACACTTAAGTGAAACTGAACCCAAGAAGAGTAAAAACAAACAGCAGTTAACAAATTGAATAAACTTGTGCGAATTGATAACAGGAAATATAGTGGTAAGGACAATAAAAAAATGCTGCTAAGAGCTACAAAGAATAGGAAGTTGTGAAGAGCTATGAACGGTAAAAACCATATGAAAGAAAAATATACACTGGAACCTCTACTTACGAAAGGCTATACATACGAAATTTTCAGGTTACGAAACGCCTCTTAGGAAAAACATTGCCTCTTGTTACGAAAAAAATTTCAGGATACGAAAGGCGAAAATTTCAAAATACGCGCTGCTACTCGCAGCTCCCAGAGTCCACCTCATTGCCTCCTCAAGTGCGTCCTCCTTCTCAATAATGCACCTACCCACCCGCCCGGCCTTGAAGATGATATCCTGGAGGAGTTCTCGTTTATTAAGGTGCTGTACTTCCCACTTAACACAAACAAGTCATTTCGAACTTCAAGAAATTCTACACGAAATACCTGTTCAAGAAGTGTTTCGACATCACTGAAAACACCCAGCTTACACTTCGTGAGTTTTAGAAGCAGGGCTTCGATATTGTTGTTTGCCTCAAGATAATCGACATGGCTTGACAAAAGGTGACCAGACGTACTCTTAATGTGGCTTGGAGAAAGCTGTGACCTGATGCTGTTGCTTCACGAAATTTTGAGGGGTGCGGGGTGGAGGCTTGGAACCGATAAGGGCATTCATAAGTTAAAAAGCGTCTCTACTTAGGAAATTTTCATGTTACGAAACGACTTCCAGAACGACTTAATTTTGTAAGTAGAGGTTCTACTGTATATGTATTTTTCAATGATGTTCGTGGATCAAGAGCAACTCTAGTACAGAGTAAGAGGCATTAGAAACAGTTGTTAGTATATGAAGACGGAGTTTTCCAAGAAAGCACTATTTAACTGAAATACTGGATTAAAATATCCTACACGATTATTCATTTAACCGTTAGCCTGATGAAGCCTAAGTGAATTTAGATGAACATCTTTGATGAAGAGAGTTAGCCAGGCAGGTTGGTACGTTTCAGGTTTCCATCGCGCACTCACCCGCCAATTGCACTTCTGAAGCTACGAACGATACAAAGAAATAAATTCTGCTTTATTGAATTACGACTTGGTTCTTAATGTAATCGAACACGTAAGCTATACACACATTGCGCTATGGATATGGTTATTTCCTTCCACTAACATTGTTTCAATGTGGAAATCATTTTGAGCGAATATAACATTGTTAGTGTTTATTTTAATCTAGAGCGCTATACGTGTATCTATGGCGTCTAATAATGTTGATCAGCACAGATTGGAATATATACCAGTGTGTAATGATGTTGATTATCTCAGATATGCGTGTATACAAGCGTGTAATTATGGTATGGTATTTGCAAACATATAAGTGTATTCAAGTGTTTAACGGTGTTATTAGCAAAGATATACGTGTATACAAGTATGTAATTATAGTATTAGCAAAGAATTACGTATATAGAAGTGTGTCATGATGTTGATCAGCAAAGACATGAGTGTATATAAGTGTATAATGAAGTTTATTAGCACAGATATGCGTATATACAAGTGAGTGATGAAGTTGATTTGCGTGTACACAAAAGATTTTAAATGCTGATAAGCATATATATACGTTTATACCAGTATGTAAAGATTAGAGTTATATCAGAATACTAATGGTAATAGTAATGCTCATATCAGTTGTTTCCTTATGGGGAAACAATTTGGAATTTATTGACTGAGAAAATACTGCTACTGTCGGTAGAAATTTATAATTATTTTTTTAAAATCATTTTTTCCTGAAAATAGGACACCCAAGTCCTGTAACTTTTATCAATCTTTCCGGCACAAATTCCGTTTTATTCCTTACATACATTTTATTTGTTGCTTGTGTTAAAATATTTTTAGTGATCTGGTTTGTGTTTTTCTTTACTTTACTTGATCCAATGAAATGCTCAAGAGCCATATAATGTAGAGTGTTACTGATTTAGATTGCTGTAAATGGGGTGGTAATTGCATATAACAAGAATATGTAGTGTGCTGTTTCCTATTTTATTTTCACACACACACAATAAGAATTAGTTCACACCACGTGTATCTCAAAAAAATACAATTGCGCGGGAATTCACCCCTTACCATACCCTGTGGGGTCAAAAACAAGGACGGCGCACCCAAAAGTTCGGACGTAGTCAAAAATATGATTTATTGACCAAAAATATGATTTATTGACCAATCAGAGCTCGACATAAGAAACCCATTTCTTAATCTCCCCGGATCCTCACCATTCAGATAAAAGGAAGGTAGAAACTCTCAACAGACCAGAGGGAACAGCAACCAGCTGACACCAAAAGGTCACACGGACAGCTCACAGTGCACACACAGAGAGAATTCAGCATTTCACACACCAGGCAGTATCACGTATCAGTGAACATTCTTTCACCCTCTCATTTTCTCATCTCGCTCGCTACACATCGTCCTACTTTTCCCTCGCACATTCCCAGTTCCTTTCTTTCTCGCGTTTTTTCACAGCTTAACTGACAATTTCATTTTTGTACAAAAAAAAATTATTTTTTTTTACGAAAATAAACACAAGTTTATTTTACCTTATTTGTAGTGAATTTTTCTTTTTATTATTTGTTTGAGGGACTTCTTAGCCCCTCTACAGTAGCATAGACTCTGGAATTGAAGAGGTTGAGTCAGTTCTAAAATATAACACTTTTATTATTTGTTTGAGGGACTTCTCAGCCCCTCTACAGTAGCATAGACTCTGGAATTGAAGAGGTTGAGTCAGTTCTAAAATGTAACAGTTTTATTATTTGTTTGAGGGACTTCTTGGCCCCTCTACAGTAGCATAGACTCTGGAATTGAAGAGGTTGAGTCAGGTCTAAAATGTAACAGTTTTATTATTTGTTTGAGGGACTTCTTAGCCCCTCTACAGTAGCATAGACTCTGGAATTGAAGAGGTTGAGTCAGTTCTAAAATGTAACAGTTTTTGCGAAAAACCTGTGTCGGGGAATAGCGATACTTTGCCACCATCAACATATTTTAGGTATCAACTCTCAGCTGCTTGTACAGAATGTAACTATTTTAAATATTTACTATAATAATTTTGGAAAATATACTGACATTTTTGCTATGTTTGTCTGTGGGAGGTGGGTGGAGAAGTATTCATCACGTACAATATAGTTATTCATCTTTGTCCTAGCTTGACAGTAAAAACCTGGCCACACCAATCTCGATGTTACAAAAATATTTCATTCTTTGTCTATTAAACTTATAGCAATGCAGAAGATGGTTGAAGAGTTGGTTATTTCTGGAGGTTATTGAAACAATATTTTATCCCTCCAGAAAATTATTGTATTCACTGTTTAACCTTTTCATTTCGAGTTATACTTTACTTACTGACATTTACAATTGTTACAATTGCTTTAAATTTAATATTTTTATTAAAAATTATGATAGACGATATTATATATGAGAAAATATTATTCAGAGAAAATTAGATGAGTTCTATTGTAATCATCGTAAATTACTAATCAACACACGAGATTGATAATTTAAGACGTAAAATTCTTACAGTTTTTACGTTTTTCAGAATATTATTTTCATCTTTGCTGCCAGATTCATGACGTTTCAGCTGTTGTATGCTCCGATTTTCTTCAGGTGACTGACATTTCGAACTGAACACTTTATTCTGTTCACCGGGGTCGATTATTATAGTTCCATGTGTCATGCCTCTTCTAGGTGTATCAGTATTGGTTATACCCCTTTCAGTTTTTGTTTCTCAAGGATACATTACTAATTAGATAAAAACATTTTGAATGGATCCACTGACTAAAATTTTAGTTCAATATCTGACGAATGCAAAGGTTAACATGGAGACTTGACTTAAAAGGGGTTAACTGGTACCAAAACATCTGGAAGTAGCATGCCTTATGGAAGCAGAATGATCTAACTAGGTGAACAAAATAAAGGGGAAATGTTCAGTTTAAGATTCTAATCACCTGAAGAAGATCGGAACGTACAACGACTGAAATATAGTTAATATGTCCAGAAGATGAGAACAACAGTCCGAACAATGTAAATAGAGTAAACAATTACAAAACCCCATCTCAAGAATGTAAATAAATAAAATGCATATTTTTGTCAAATATTTGCAAATTATTGTTGACAAGAAAGAGATTTCTTCAATAAGCTGTAAGAGGAAATAAGTGAGTTTTATTTTTAAAACTTTCTCGTTCCGAATTAAATTAATTTTCTACTATATACATAGATAAGCATATTAAAAGACAAATGCAGATGCACGAGATAAATCATTTCGTCCAAATTTGATGCAATATTCCCCTTTATTTCATAACTATCACATTTATTTCACAAAATTTGCGAGTGTATATAAAAGAGGGTGTGATGAAAATTTCTCGGTGAGATGAATCAGAACGGCAAAGTGTCTTGTGTGGTATTTACCCAACCAGCTATTCACTGTGCATATCAATATATATTTTGTCTGAATTTTCCATCAAAATTGTTTTGTTTTTTCATTAAAATACATATTTCGTAAATTAGTCTTATGAAAACAGGCTAAAGAGGAATGGTTCAGCGACAAATGGGCAGAAATTGCTAATAATGGAGACATGCATGAACAATATGAGAACTAACAGGTAAAAAAACAGCTGCTCCTTAAAAGGATGAATAAAATCCAAGGATGAAACGCTTCTATTTGAAAAAGAGAAACACATCAGTAATAAAAAGAAAATATAAGATATTTCTTCAACGACAAGAGAGAGCAACCGATAATACACAGAGATACCGAAGGACCGGAAATATTAAAAACCGAAGTGGAATTTTCACTGATCAAATTGAATAGAAACAAATCAGCAGGATCAGAGGCTATTGTATTAGAGATGTTGGCAGTTTTAGATGACTTCGATATAGACAGAATCTCAGAAATTATAAATTAGACCTCGACAGATCGATTGTCTAAGAAGTGAGTCCCAAAGAAATGTGAATTTTACTGAACAGGCTTAATGAGTGACATAACAAAATTCATCATCAAAAATTTTGATTAATAGAAGGCCCAGCAGAATCAGGCAAGAAGTAGGACAAGAACAGTGTCGTTTCATCATGGAAACTGAAACAAGTAACGCGATATTTATTCTCAAAATGTTATCAGAAATGCACACTCAGAAGGATGTGTACCTATGTTGCAAAGACTACGAAAAGTCATGCGACAAAGTCCGCCACAAGTACTTGATAGAGATGCTCGGCAACACTGATATATTCTGGAAAGCTTTTAAAAGAATCAAGAACCTGTACTGGCATACGAACAAGAAACCAGTTCAACAGATTTACAAAGAGAGAAAGAAGTGTATGACAATGATGCGTCTTCTCACCAAATTTATTCAACCTATACAGAGAGGCAATTCTTAAAGATCTAAAAGTACTGCAAAGATGCGTCATTGGTGGCCACCATTTGAACATTATAAGATGGTGGCCATGATCGAGTAGAGTTACAGAAGGTAGCTACAGAAGGCGGAAAGAAAAGACTATATATAAACTAAAAGAAAACCGAATGATGGTCATCAGTAAAAAGAGGAGCCCGAAATGCCAACTACAGACTACGGATTCTAAATTCTAGCAATCAAAGAAATTTAAATACCTAGAAATTGTTCTAACAGAGAAGGGAAAGTGTGACAATGAGATCCGAAGACGTACTGGCATGGCCAAATATACATTCCAAAAGCTGCATAGAGTATTGAGAGACAGATAAATGTAGTTAGAAACAAAGAAGTCCTGGATTTTTATATGATGAGTGTCCTTCAAGATGGTAGCGAATGCTGGACAATCTCATGAAAGACGAAGGAAAGATTTGACAAAACCAAAATGTTGTTCTACAGAAGGATGGTGAGGATACCATACGCCAGACATGTGAGCGAGGACGTGGTTTTGGAGACAATGGAAACAAAAAAGAAACTAATACTTAACATCAGAAATAGACAGCTGAACTTTCTTGGAATGAAATGAGGAAGGAGTGCTTGGAGAATCCGATACACACGTCGCGGACAGAGGGAGGGAGGGACAGGGGAAAGCAATGCGTGACATAAATGATGTGTTTAACTAACGGTTGGCAGAGCAAGGTTTATAAAGGGTAACAAGAGAAAGGGTGATAAAACTTACAAGGGATAGGAAGATGTGGAAGACTATGATCACCTATGTACTGAAAGAACACGGCATACAGAAAATTATTATATATATATATATGGATAGAAAAATGCATATAAATAATACAATAATACATGAAAATAACTTAAATAATACCAAATTCAATTTTCAATGAAAAATTCCGAATACAAAAATTAGAATGAAGCTGTTTCTTTGACCCACAATAGGAAATCACAACTTTTATACATACTTGCAACATTGCAAAATTTACAACGACTTAATCGGAAATATCTTTTTTGGACTCACATACTCGTATACACTCGTATTAACTAATTATATCGACTAACAAACACATGTACCATTATACACTGTATGTCCAAATGATTTCTCACACATATACTTAAAAATTGTCCAGCGTTTGAATACGCTCGACAAGCGTAATAATACGCATACAAACAAGTAAACAGACAAGCGTTTCTAAACATACATACACATGCAAAAATATTCCACGCAAATATATTTCAAAATAGTTAGTCAGTTAAGTGTCTTACGTCATATACGCTTTGGGCGATCATGTTTCTTTTGAGACATGACTGACTGAGCAGAAGATTATCCTACACTAGGTTGCCATTGCTTTCTGTGGTAGACTGGTTGCCAGCCCAGGCTATAGAACCCAACTGTCCTGTTATTTAACCCATAACTGGAGGGAAGAGACGGATTAATACCTTTCCCAGAGGTATTTGTGCGTTAGTGAATGCGAGGAATTCAACTGGAATTCGAACTCGGCTTCCTGATTTGTCGTCCCGAGTCGATATATATATGCCATACGTAATACACGCTTGAGCGATCATGTCTCGAAAGAGACATGACTGACTGGGCAGAAGATTATCCCACAGTAGGTTGCCAATGCTTTCTGCGGTAGACTGGTTATAGAACCCAATCTGTCCTGTTATTTAACCCATAACTGGAAGGAAGAGACGGATTAATACCTTTCGCAAGGGTATTTGCGCGTAAGTGAATACAATGGTTTCAACTGGAATTCGTTTCTCTTTCAGCGCTGATATCCACTGCACCACAACGCACATCCGAGTCGATATACATTGCTTTAATATACATATCTGACTCATATGAACTAATCCCAAATCCCAACATATTTTTTTTCATTTTTTACTTCATTCTCTGAAGAAGCATGAATACTAGTAAAACATGGCAGATTGAGATACATTTCCTATTTTGTTCTTTTATTTTATTCTATCATATATTATGTACGTATGGATGTAAACCTAAGGTCCATTTATTTCTGTTTTCTTGAACATATATTTTCCATTGATTTTGCAGTAAAATATTCTTTTATCTTCTTGGGATTTAGTTTTCCATCTTTATATATCTTATTTGGACAAGGCTGAGTCACACACACTGTAACAAGCATCATCACATTTTACAATAAAAACATACATACATGTACGCGAACGCACACACATACATACACATACACATATAATGACGTAAATTAATAAATAGACATATGGGTGTGTAGATATATACAGTATTATGATTTAGGTGTGAATAAAACAGTGCTCAATGTATGAACAGATCTGTATTCTATATATATATATATATATATATATATATACACATGTATTTATTGATATACATATATATATATACATATATATATATCAATAAATACATTCAACGTCTATGACATGACTCAGAGTTTCATGCGTTATGCAAACATCAGGTGCATATTTAAAACTGTCAATTTGAAGTATGCCGCTAATGATTGCATAACACATGAAAGCCATGCTATAGATGCAGTATAATATATATATATATGATTGCATAACATGTACATAATTTTTCTATATATACTCACGACAAAGTTACATTTGTTTCGACATTGATACTTCAATGTCACATCAGGCGGTATGTAAAGGAATGGAAAGCCTCTTTTCTTATATTTGGTCAGTTGTGTTTGATGTGTTGGTGGGGGTTAGTGATAGGGGAACAAGTCTCTGACCGTTGGAATTTTGGAGAGTGTGTTTTGTTAAAGAGGTTGATTAATGAGTATCTTTGATTTCTAGACAGATTTAACCTTAGCCGTTAGAATGCAAGTTTTTATTATCTTGCGGCTAGATTATATCCTTTGGATTTCTTAGAAAAGCCTGTAGGGGATGGAGCCGAATATTTTTGTATTTCATAAGAGTCTTTCTAGTTAATTTAAATTTGTATATATTATCTTAACCTTGGATTTTGTGTGGGTATGAGTAGTGAGTATGTGGGTAGTGAGTATGTTTGATTAATGAGTTTCTTTGAATTCTAGACAGATTTACCATTAGTGGCTAGAGTGTAAGTTTTATTTACATATATCTTGTGACTAGACTATATCCTTTAGGATTCCTTAGAGGAACAGGTTAGGGGTGGGATGCGTATTTAGTACAGAATATTTTTTGTATATAAGTAGGGTTTTTGTAAATAATCTAAATTTGTATATTTAATCATAATTTTCGATTTAGGAAGTCAATTTTTTCAAATAAATTTAAAATCCTAATTAGGTCAGAGCTTGGAAACCGATTTTTTCTATTAAATTTCAAATTTTAATTATATAACCGTTTGTGGTAAAATTTAATGTAAGAGGTAAATTTTAATGTTAGGGTTATTTAGGTACTAGATAAACGCAGGTAATAAGTGCGTAATAAGTAGAATTTTATGTAAGGGGAAAGTAGAATGTTTGTATTTGAGGTAATAGGTGGATAGGTAACAGGTGTGTTTGTATTTAAGGTAATAGTTGAAGTTTTGTGCGTATTAAGGACAGTATATATAATTAATCTAATTATAGCTATCAAACCTTACTTTAGAATTTAGTAAATCGATTTCTTCTATAAAGTTTTTAATTTTTTTTTAGAGAAAGATTTCTAGTTTAATTATGAATATTAAACCTTACTATAGAATTTGGTAATTCGATTTATTCTATAGAATGTTTTAAATTTTCTCTAGAAAAAGTTTTCTATGGGGCCCTAGCTCTGGCTATTGTGGTATTTTTTAGCATGATTGTAATGTTAGTTCTCTAATGTGCATGTAGTTTCATGCCATAATGTACTTGGTTTCATGCCTCTGGTTCAAAAGCTTGTTACTATTCATATATTTAAGTATTTCAATTTTTTCTTGAAGACAGAGGAAATATGGTTCCTTTATAGATTTAGCTGTTCTGGCTTGTTTGAGGATTTTCCATTTAACTTTAGGCGTTTTATTTTCGTCTGAGGAGGCACAGTGTTTTGCTCTCAGGGAGACTAGCCTGATCCATGGGGTGGTAGGAAAGATTGTCTGTAATTGTTAATAGATAGCAGATTCGTTTGGAAGCTTTACAATCATATATATATATATATATATATATATATATATAGAAATATTTGGGAACATTTACAAATGGAAAAAACATGTATGATACATGGTATATAACACGCTAAAAGTCTGTCTCATTATTGAGCACCTCTTAGCTCAGAGGTAGAATCGCCGACTGACGCCAATTCGGTTGGGTTTCAATCGTGGGTAAAAAGCAATCGGATGTCTAACCGTATTGATGAGCTCTGATACAGCGAAATAGATCTGTCTGCGGATGAATTTATATATGTATATATATTGACTGATTGTTTAATTACTTAGATTTTGCTCATAATAAAATTAGACCAGTGCACATTTGTATTAAAAAGTGTTCAATACAATTATATTGTAGAACTTTTGAATATTTTTCATTTTAAACGAGTTATTAGACGACCTAGGTTTCTACCATGTGGTGTCTTCAGGCAATTTGCAGTAACTGATTTTACAGTTTACGTTGTTTTTTTTTTTGTTTTTTTTTAAGAACGTTTGCGTATCAGTGTTTTTTTTTTAATGCTCACATAGCTGGGAATTTTTGAACGCGCAATTTTTAAAATTACAAGAAATTATAACGTTTTCATCCATGGTTGTATAGGCCTAAGAGGTATTTTTAGTATGGTTAACTTGGTCATAATTTCTGTTCATTCATACAATAATTCATTTTTGTTTGGGAATAACATAATCGCTTACATTTCTTCCTGGCACAGTCTACATATTTTGCCACCGTTGTAAGGCTTGGCTGTTTTCACTATACTTCACGTTATGTCTGGGTATTTTCCATATTTTGATTACAATTTCTACACGTGGTTAGTCAATCGTGTACAGTTTTTTATGTTTTCTATTTTGAATGTAGACTTGTGATTGAACTACCTGGTCATAAATGTGTGTTTGGTTGATCCCAAATATATTTTATTTTGGCCATTTAAGTCATATACTTTTGCCTTGTAAATGACTTCTTTTGAATTGCAAAGTCCTTGAAGTGAACATTTATTTTTGTTCCTGCAGTTGGAAATTGATATATATATATATATATATATATAGTAAATAATTAACATAAAGAGCCAACGAACCTACCAAGGTTCTTCAGGGAAGGTTGGCTGCCAACCTTCCTTGAAGATCCGTTAGTTGAAACCTTGGTAGGTTCGTTGTTTCTTTAGGTTAGATATTTACTTTGTTTGCTCTACTTGCGTATTGAGCGCTTTTTTGTTTTAGGTTATTCGTCTTGGGTTTTTTTTATTTGGGCTACGTACTCTGACTGATGTTCAAATGCTTAGCTCGTTCTTTTTTTTTTTCCTTCCGTGTATGTACTCGGAGGCTTTTTCGAAACCCGTATAGCGATAAGTTTACATTTATATATATTGCAAATTACTGGTAGCCACAAAGCAATATTTCGTGTAAAATAGCAGATTTAAAATTTATGCTAATGATGTATAAATGTATATATCTAACTTATAAATTTACAGTTTACCATTTTTTATTTGTTACTCACTGTTTAATGAACTTAAGACAGTAACTCCTCAAACAGGTACCCCCATTAAAAATACCGTTTATTGCAATAACAATAAACAATCCCCCGCACCTTTGTAAACCTTAAATTATTACATATTATAAATAGGTATTTGCGTTTTTATATGTATAATACTATTCAGAAAACTGATAATATCAAATGTTTTCCAAATGTATTTCTGTCCTTATCTTTTTCCAACAAAATCTAAATGAGAGAGACAAAACTTGATTAATGGAACATAGAAATGAAATATAACTAGCTATAATTCCACGATTTTATTTTAGTTTTATTTATTTATATAATTATTAATTTTAATGTTTACATATCGAATACAGTTTCAGTTCTAAATTAGTAAGAACGGACCATAAACTAAATTAGTCCGGTCGTATATTAATCGTTGCGGTCCTGCTGTTCATGAATACAGCTTAAAATAAATGAATAAATAATTGAAAATGAAAATTGAGTTGAAATTAGCTCAGATCTAATTTCTGTAACAATACAGTTAAAGCAATAATCCAACGTCCCAACGCTAAATGTGAACCATGTTTTGTCTCATTCATGTAATTGTCGGCACCCGCTCACATCCGGGCATCGGGATCGTCATCCTATCTCCTTATTCCCCTTTCTCTCTTCTTGTCGCGGTGACAGAGGTCTTCGTGAGCCAAGGATAATATGTGTGTGTGTGCCAAGGAGTGTTTATTATATATATATATATATATATATATATATATATATATATATATATATATATATATATATAAACTTGTTTATAAATGGAACTTTGTATGTCTGTGTAAGTGTGTGTGTGTCCGTTACCTATACACTCCGAAACTGCTGAACCGATTTTCTTGAAAATTTACGCAGTTGGTTGTACTATAAGTGTCTGCGAGTGTTCTTAGCTAGATTTTGTGTCGAGGTACCCCCGATAAATATCGAAAATCAATAATCGAAAAAATCGGTTTATAGAAGGAGTGGTCCGATTTTAATCAAATTTCATACACTCACAGACAAAGACATAAGAAACGATATTCAGAAGTTTCAATTTTGCAGTTCTTACAATAGTGCAGAAAATCGATAATATATATATATATATATATATATATATATATATATATAAAGGCAAGATGTTTGTGTGCGTGTGTGTCTGTTTATCTGTCTGTATGTCCTTTATACAAATCTATAATTTTTATCTGATTCTCACCAAACCTCACACACATATTCTTTAGACTGGGTTTGAGCTCCAGGACCATGCATTAGTTTTAAAGCTTTCATTACACCCGAGCAACGCCGGGCTATACTGCTAGTATATATATATATATATATATATATATATATATATATATATATATATATGTTAAATAGTTAAATTAAATTAGGACAGTAAAAAAGTTTCATTAGAAAAAAACTCTGGTGTTGTTGACAAGTCGAACCTCGCTGCCGAGCTTGAAAAGGACCTCTAATCCGTGGTGGATTGGGGTAAGGAATGGCTCGTAAAATTCAGTTCTTCCAAAACGAAGCTGCTGTCAGTTAACCACCACAGACAACCGTACCTCCCTCCCATTAGCATGGAACAGGCTTGCCTCCCAGAGAGTAAAACACTACGACTGCTTGGCCTGACCCTCTCAGCTGACCTCAAGTGGAATGACTACGTCGAATCCATTGCTAAATTCGCTGCTATGAAAGCCGGCTCTGTGTACAGCGACCGGAAATTCTTTCGGTCTGAATCTATCCTGCACTTATACAAATCTACCATCCGTCCGTGTATTGAGTACTGCTGCCACACCTGGTCGGGTGCCCCTGCTCTTCTCTTCGGGGTTCTTGACAAAATACAGCGAAGAATCTGTAGTGTGATTGATACCGACTTAGCTGACCGCCTACAGTCACTCTCACCGGCGTGACGTGGCTTCCCTGTCCCTCCTCCATAAATACTTTCATGGCTTCTGCTCTGACGAACTGCTGCCCTCTAGATGTGAATTTGCACGAGATACTAGATTGGCAACTAAATCCCGCTATTTAACATGAAACCTATGAAATGTAACCGCAATTTCTACTCCAACAGCTTCTTCCCTTGCACTTCCCGCCTGTGAAATTCCCTAGCGCATGCTTGCATTCCCGACGGCTACAACCTCCAGGAGTTTAAATGTAGTGTCAATAGACACCTCCTAACACACTAACTCACACTCACTCTCTCCAACTCTCTCCCTATGTACATCCTAAGTCGTCTATCACCCTCCTTCTGACATTTCCTATACCCAATCACTCTATGTAACCCCCTGCGCTATAAAAAAAAGTGCTCAGGTCGAAACCGTAACCAGCTACTTATCCCTACCTACATCCCTAATTAAAGAATTGTTGAACTCAATGTCCACTTTTATAGTTTATAGTTACATACGCTCTATCTCTGATATTGAATACTTTAACTCAAAAATATAGCATCACTTAAAATATATTTTTATCATATATATATATATATATATATATATATATAGGATGTTCTTCACGCCTGAATCCATGTTTGTTGTTTTTGCGAGTAAAATTTCATTTCTTTGCAAGTGTTTACGAACTCTTGGGACAACCTAATATTTTGAATAATACGCACGTTATTCCAAAAGAGTGATTTCAACAAGATAAATCCTGTGTTTAGTAGCATAGGATAAATATAATCTAGTATAAATATTCTACAAATGCGTTCACGGCTTCTGCTCCGATAAACTTAGCTAACTTGTGCCCCCTATATATCAATTTACTCGTGCCACCAAATTAGCAACTAGATTTCACCCTTTTACTGTGAAACCAATAAAATGTAAACGGAAATTCTCTTCCTCGGCGTCTTTTCTCACACTTCCCGCCTGTGGAATTTCCTTTCGTTTACTTGCTTCTCTGACAGCTACAATATCCAATAATTTAAATGTAGAGTCAATAGTCATTTTCTCTCTCACTAACCAGCATCCTCTCACTTATGCTCCTTTCTCCGTCCACTTCACTCTCATCAGTATTCTCATCCTTCTCTTACCCACTTCCTGACACCGCCTATAACCTGTCACTATTTCTCATAACTTTCCTTTTATGGAACCCCATGAAAAACAGTGGCAGTAAAATTGGGGCAAAATGTTTATAAAAAGAAATAAACAAATTTATCCAACACTAGCGTTATGAATTTAACAATTCTTAGTATAAAATATTATTTGAGACCTTTCGCCTTCTTTCCACTTGTGATGAGATTAGATAAGCTACGCACTCTTTTTCTTTATTGATTATCATCATTGTTTTTATTTCCTTAGAATTATATTATATTCACATTTCGATCAGGTTCCCTGCCAGAGTCCTCAGGTCACAGATGGCATCATGATATTTTCCACTGACCATTACTGTAAAAATAAGCATCCTAAGATCACACACATTTTAGGTATAAACATGAAGCTCTTCGTAATCTGTAGAAAGGACTTGTGAGAACTCAAACTAAATCTGAATTTACTGATGTCCTCATGTACCACTTCAAGATCCTAGTGCTTTGATATTTGTTTAACAATCCACAAAGACACAATAGAATCTGCAGGGATTGCGATGTCAATAAGAAAGAACATTCTGTTCTTGTCTTTGGCCACTATGTCTGGGTGATTAGCCTTGATTGTTCTGTCAGTGTCTCTTCTGACGACGCATAAAATTGTTAATGGTCTCTTGTATGCAACCGGGTCTGGGTGGCGTTCATACCAATTTCTTGCAGTTTACTTCCCATATCAATGCAGATATAGTCCCAGAGTTTTATATTCAGTTGATGCCAATACAGTGAAACGTGATACAAGACTGCCAATTATTTTTTTTAATATTTATCACAAAATCTGCATTTAAATATGGCTAACACAATTTTTCAGTATGTGTGCTTAGATAGCAAGCATTGGTCCTTTGCAGCAAAAATAAAATATTCAGTTTTAGGTTTACACCCAGAACTAACCAACCACCGATGGGAATGGGGTTTATCTACATCACATCGTCTGTTACGGTCAGATTTTCAATAGCTAAATCCACTGCTAGGAAGTTTGGGACACTGTGTCGGGCCAGGATGTTTTTTTTATCCTGAATCCATCTTGCATATATACAAATCAACCATCCGTCTGTTCATAGAATACTGCTGCCATATATGGTCAGGCTCCCCTGCTGTTCATCTCAGTATTTTTGACAGGCTCCAAAAGAGAATCAGTAATGTGATAGGTACCGACTGGGCTGCTCGATTTCAACCACTTTCTCACCGACGTAATGTGGCTTCCCTCTGTCTGTTCTATAAATATTTTCATGGCTTCTGCTCCAACGAACTTAAGACACTGGTGCCCCTGCCACAGATGTTTACTCTTGCAACCAGACTGGCAACTGGGTTCCACCTATTCACAGTTAGCTCAAACAAATGCAGACGGCAATTCTACTCTATCAGCTTCTTTTCTTGCATTTCCCATCTGTGGAACTCGCTTCCATATTCTTGCTTTCCTGACGGCTGCAACCTCCAGAAATTTAAATGCAATGTCAATACCTATATCTTAACCACTTGACTTTCGTTCTTTCTACATCACCTTGTATATCTTTTTCTTTCTCTCCACTTTTGCAACTTTCATCTCAACTGAATTTCCATCCTTCTCTTGCTCCTTTCTAACTGGTTCGCCTTTCTCTTCACTCTCCTCCTATCTATTCTTTTTACTCTTATGTAGCCCCCTGCACATCAGTGGTGTTACCGCCTTGCTTGGGGTGAAACGATATAAAATGTATTGACTATGAAGAAGTTTATCTTGCCATCATTTCTGGAATTGGTACATTGCTTTTACTTTTCTATTGGTTATATTTGGCCATTACAGTAGGTGCAATCATAGTTTATTTGTACTTCTTACACAATTCAAATTCTTTTTTAATGTGTTGTCTTCTTTTATGACTGAAGACATTTTCTTATTTCTTTCATGTTCTTTGATACATATAATAATCCAATCTTCTGTACATTCCAGGAATATTCGAAGACCGATTGTTTTGGTTTTGTATGACAATTTTACTGCTTCCTTCGAATCTTTAAACATATGTATCATTATTATTATTTTGATTTTATTATTATTATTAGTATTAGCATATTCTTTTTCTAACTATACCTATCTAGCGTCTTCCGTATATTGTATCTTCCGTCTTTCCGCGTGATGAAAACGTATGCCCTATTATTTATCTGACGTAATATCAGAGCTTAACGCACGTGAGATAAGAGGACAGGACTCTGAATTATGATTGAAACTTCTATAAAGAAGTAAAATACCACCATGAGATTAGTGGGTCAACGGGTTTCCATTAGGCCTTTTCAGTAAGTGTTATGGTGAAGCACACCTATTCCTCAGATAATGGACCCTCCCTCCTATACTAATAAGAGTTAACAGGAAGTTAACTCGAGAAGTTCTTGGGAAGTTCATAGGAGGTCTTAGAAGTTCTAGAGAGTTCTTTAGAGTTCAGTTGGAGTTCAGTAAACTATTACTTCCAGTATGGACATAGATGGACTAAGACAGTTCATATTAGTTGGCAGTTAGCCGAATACTAAGGAGTCAGCTTAGTGTGGAAGATTACCCAGTTCCTAACATTTTGGTTACGTTAAGTCGATTAGCAACCGACGGAGCACGATTATAACATTCAGTGCGAAAACTACTTTAAGTTACCAAATATGACAATAACGGGTAGTGGAGGTCAACGATCGCCTACGTCCTGAAAAGAAATAGCAGGCAAAGCAGAAGAAATACACCCGGCATAAAGGGGTGTAAAACACCAGATCTATTTAAAATTTACATTGTGATTATTTTAAAAACAAAAAAATAAAAATAGAAACTTGGCACGATTTATAAATAATGACCATAATCTTAACAGCGTAAGATATGCTGATGATGCTGTGTTGTTAGCAGACGTAAAAGAAATCTCAAAGACCATCTAAAGAAAATAGCAAAGGAAAGCGAGAAGAAAGGACTAATTATTAATTGTAAGAAGGAAAAATGTAAGGTTGTCAGCAAGAGCCCAATATACGAACTACCGATGCTAAAAGAAAACATATTCAGTTAAGTGCCATACGTGATACACGCTTTGGGCGATCAGGTCCCTAAAGAGACATGACTAAGTGAGCAGAAGATTATCGCGCAGTAGGCTGCTATTTATTTCTGCAGTATACTGGCTGCCAGCCAAGGCTATAGAACCCAATCTGTCCTATTATTTGACCCATAACTGGAGGGAAGAGTCGGATTAATACATTTCCCAAGGGTATTTGTGCGTAAGTGAATGCAAGGAATTCAATTGAAATTCGAACTCGGCTCGTCCCAAGTCGTTATCCACTGCTGCATAACGCACATCCTAGAAGAAAGCGAGAAGAAAGGACTAATTATTAATTGTATGAAGGAAGAATGTATGGTTGTCAGCAAGAACCCAATATTCGAAATACCGATTGTAGATGTTAAAAGAAAACAAGTACCAAAATTTAAAAATCTAAGAAACAAAATGTGACACCAAAAATCGAACGCGCATTGTTATACTGGAATTTTCTTTTCAAAAAATTAGGCTATGAAGAAACAGGAAATTTTTTTAGAAACAAAAAAATAAAATAAAAAAGAATCCGGTATTGCTATCATTGAATGCTGGACAATTTCCTCACAGATGAAGAGAAGATTGGAAGTCCAAAAATGTAGTTCTACAGAAGGATACTGGGAATATCTTGAATTTGGCATGACAGTAACGAGGAGATGAAAACACAAAGGACGTTTACAGTGTGATATTAAATTCTGTTCTAGATATCATGAGAAAAGACGGATTAAATAACAGATGATTCTCACAGGAAATAGAAGCCTTGCCAGGATTCGACATTGGCCGCCACAATCTCAACAATATCAGATACTCTGATGACACGCTGCTGATAGCAGATACGGAAAGGAAAATGCAGGACCTTCTACAGAAGTTAGCAAAAGAAAGTGAAAAGAAAGGACTGAGCATAGACCTCAAGAAAACTGAATGTATTATAATCAGTAAAAAGAGGAGCCCAATATGACAAATTCAAGTCGAAGAATCTAAAATAAATCAAGTAAAAAGTTTCAAATACATGGGGATTTTTTGAACAGAGGATGGAAAATTTGACATGAAGATCGGAAGATACATTGGGATGGCCAAAGACGCATTTCAGACATATACTGAAAGACAAGAAAATCTCATTAGAAACAACAAAAGAAGATTGCTGGATTTCTACGTGATATCTGTCTTTCTGTATAAAAGTGAATGCTGGACGATCTCATGAAAGATGAAGGAGAGGCTTGACGCAGCAGAAATGTGGTTTTACAGAAGGATGCTGAAGATACCATGGACAGAGCACGTGTGCAACTATGAGCTGTTGGAAAGGATGCAAACGAAAAGAAAACTGATAATAAATATAAAGAGAAAAATGAGGATCCTGGAACACGTAATGAGGAAGGAGGGCTTGGAGAACTTTATCCTCACAGGTCGGATAAATGGAAGGAGAGACAGGGGAAAGCAGCGCGAGACGTACATGTTATGTCTGAGAAAAAAGTTGTTGGACCAGGGCTTAGAAGCGATACAAAGAGAAAAATATGGAGAGCAACAAGAGAGAGAGCTAAGTGGAAGTCCATGATCACTTACGTCCTGAAGGGACATGGCACATGAAGGAGAATAAAACTAAGAGACATGACTGCGTAGCTAATCAGTAATAAGAAGAGGTCGATTCATATCTAATCAGGATTTGATAAACAAATTAGAAATTATAATGTAGATATAAAGTGGGTATCAATTCTCTATTATAATCAATATATAAAATGATCCCTCACTTTGTGAATATGATAGTTTCTATCGATTTATATTTTAGATTTATGGGCTTGAGCAAATGGATTGCAGAGCAGTGTTTGAAAAGAAAAAAAGAGAAAAATTACTGAGAGTAACAATAGACAGAGCTAAGTATAAATTCATGATCGCCTACGACCTGAAGGGACATGGCACATGAAGAAGATACTGAATGCAAGATATATCTATGGATGACAGGATAGGAAGTCGGAGGGAAGATAAAAAGATAAATCGCACCAAGAGCTACGAAGGAAGTTTAGGTTAGGACACTCATGATCGGCTCGGAGACATAAAAAAAGAATATTGAGAAATTCCCTTTTATTCCAATAGTTGTTTAGTTTGGAGAGATCTGCACACCTCCTTGATATTTACAGCTGTAAAATCTTGCGTGTAAATAAAAGATTCATAGATCGATTACAAGCCCCACATTCCACCTGAGGGATAAAAGTTCGTTTTATTCATGGGATATAGAAAAAAATGTCCTCTCATGCTGGCTTCAATATTCCTAATTATATTGAAAAGAGAATAGTAATGACAAAGTTGAAATTCCTGGGATCATCTACC
This sequence comes from Ascarosepion bandense, assembly GCA_037127315.1. Lineage (NCBI taxonomy): Eukaryota > Metazoa > Mollusca > Cephalopoda > Sepiida > Sepiidae > Ascarosepion > Ascarosepion bandense. The sequence continues at coordinate 199,716 of JBBBDQ010001522.1, forward strand.
TCTTCTACAGACTAATGAGGAGAACAAATAGCACGCTTTAATCTTGGCTTGAACTCAGAGAAGCAATTTAATTGACATCCTAACTCAAGTCGGACGTGATTAAAGAAAGTTTTAATGTGGGTGGCGTGTATGTGTATTTGAGCCAAAACGAAAAAGTTGTCCAGTTTCTGTTGGCGTTGATATTACACCGATTCTATCGCATGATTTGAATCTTCAGGTGTTTTTACTAATATAAACTGAGAACAACATATACCATATTTTGATCCAGGCCAAAAGGCCAAATAACCGATGCGTACATAGATAGATAGATAGATAGATAGATAGATAGATAGATAGATTAGATTGGGAAGAGCATTCGATAGATAGATAGATAGATAGATAGATAGATAGATAGATAGATAGATAGATAGATTAGGATAAGAAGCATTCGATAGATAGATAGATAGATAGATAGATAGATAGATAGATAGATAGATAGATAGATAGATAGATTAGGAAGAGCATTCGATAGATAGATAGATAGATAGATAGATAGATAGATAGATAGATAGATAGATAGATAGATAGATAGATAGATTAGGAAGAGCATTAGATAGATAGATAGATAGATAGATAGATAGATAGATAGATAGATAGATAGATAGATAGATTAGAAGAGCATTAGATAGATAGATAGATAGATAGATAGATAGATAGATAGATAGATAGATAGATAGATTAGGAAGAGCATTCGATAGATAGATAGATAGATAGATAGATAGATAGATAGATTAGGAAGAGACATTCGATAGATAGATAGATAGATAGATAGATAGATAGATAGATAGATAGATAGATAGATAGATAGATAGATTAGGAAGAGCATTAGATAGATAGATAGATAGATAGATAGATAGATAGATAGATAGATAGAGAGTAGATTAGATAGAGAGATAGATAGATAGATAGATAGATAGATAGATAGATAGATAGATAGATAGATAGATAGATAGATAGATCCAGGTATGTTAAATTGTTATAATAATCCATGTAGACTTCCTAATTTTAAAAGTGGTTTGTCAAAACTCTTCTTGTCTATCTTTCTTGTTAAATCTTCACTTTATTTTTCTTCTGATTCTCTTTTACTTTTTGTCTATATTGCTGGACTATAATAATACGTTTTTCCTTTCTCGTGCCTTTTGTCGTCTCATACGCCATATTGCTGCGCATGCTTTCTTACGTATTCATCAAAGATTCTAAAACAGTCACACACACGAGAAAAAAGGGAGGGAGATTGAGTGAGTGAGTGTGCGTGTGAGAGAGAGAGAGAGAGAGAGAGAGAGAGAATACATGACAAAGGTCTCATATGCACAGTAACTGTGATGAAACGGGAACTAATTTGCATAGTTTCTTTCATAATCACAGTCTTTCTGCAAGGCAAAAATGTCGGCAGCGGAAAGAGAGATGTCGCCTGTACGGCTGTTGCCTGGAAACCGGAAGTGTAATCTGAACGAGAAAGAAAGAAGGAAAGAGAATGTATTACAGAAAGGTAAATGGAAAATGAATGAAAGCAGCTTGCGAAGATGAGAAATTTTGGAAAAGAAAGAAAATAAAAGATAAAAAGAAAATGAAAGAATAAAGTAAAGGAAAAAATGAATTAATTATTAGAATAAAAAAGAAAGATAAAGTAAATAAGAAGAGTAAATAAGGATTTTTAAAAAGAGCGCAAATGAAAAAAATAAAATGGAAGAAACAATCAATGAGTAGATAGATAGATAGATAGATAGATAGATAGATAGATAGATAGATAGATAGATAGATAGATAACAAGACGAAGGCAGATAGATAGATAGATAGATAGATAGATAGATAGATAGATAGATAGATAAAGAAGAGCATTGGATAGATAGATAGATAGATAGATAGATAGATAGATAGATAGATAGATAACAAGACTAAGACAGATAGATAGATAGATAGATAGATAGATAGATAGATAGATAGATAGATAACAAGACTAAGACAGATAGATAGATAGATAGATAGATAGATAGATAGATAGATAGATAGATAGATAACAAGACGAAGGGAGATAAATAGATAGATAGATAGATAGATAGATAGATAGATAGATAGATAGATAGATAGATAGATAAAGAAGAGCATTGGATAGATAGATAGATAGATAGATAGATAGATAGATAGATAGATAGATAGATAATAACAAGACTAAGACAGATAGATAGATAGATAGATAGATAGATAGATAGATAGATAGATAGATAGATAACAAGACTAAGACAGATAGATAGATAGATAGATAGATAGATAACAAGACTAAGACATAGATAGATAGATAGATAGATAGATAGATAGATAGATAGATAGATAGATAGAAAAATGACTAAGGCAAATAGATAGATAGATAGATAGATACATACATACATACATACATACATACATAAACGGACGGGGGACATAGATATAATATTTAAAATATAGGAATACTTACCATTTATGCTACTACGATTTCCGCCAAAAAGGTTTCTCCAGGCGGCAAAAGGATCCTTTTACTGGCTGATGAAACCTTGTTGATGGAAACCCTGGTTTGCATCGATGGTAATTATTCCTATATTTATTTTAAATATTAAATGGAACCACTCTCGTTTTTTTTCGTTCATTGTTTATTTGTTTTTTGTTTGCGTCTGTCTGTCTGTCTGTCTGTCTGTCTGTCTGTCTGTCTCTCTCTCTCTCTCTCTCTCTCTCTCTCTCTCTCTCTCTCTGTGTGTTACCGTTTTCAGGACTCAGCAAAATTTGTCTAAAATGACATGTTTATTGTATTAGAGATAAAAAGAAAGACGAGAAGAGATGCGGAAAAAGGAAAAGTGGAAGATAATATGAGTGATCTTTACAGAAGAGCTACCAAATTTTTACTGTACAGAAGTCATCATGAAAGAGATAGTGGAATTGGAAGTAGAAAGAAAGAAACAAAATTTAAAAAGCAAAACAATTCAAAGCGTCAGACAAAATGTAGCGAAAGGATGAACATGCAATATGGAAAAGACAAGAAATAAAATGGCGGTAAAATATCGAATCTCGAGAAAGCAGATAACAAATAATGAAGGCGAGTAAAAGGAGAGTGAAAGAATCGATGGCAGATCATAGAGGAGAGGAAAGAAAACTAAAAAAAAAAAGAAAGAGAGAGAGAGAGAGAGAAAGAGAGAGGCGACGTATGCGCATGTAATTTGATTCTCCAATGAACAAGGATATATACGATTCTCATTTTACCCGGAAAGCTTCGCCCCATCAACGACCAACGAGCAATTCCTGACCTCAGTTATTTTCTTTGTCTCTTTTATTTAGCAAAGAAAGGAATCCATTAGCAATAATAGTCTCATTATTATTTTTATTCTTATTAATGCTAATAGTATTATAGCTGGTGGTGGTGTGATTTTTTTTTTTTTTTTTTTGACAATTGTTATTAATACTACTACCACCAGCTGATGTGTCTCTGTTAGAATTATTGATGCTATAAGCGAAGGGATCTTTCTATTGTTACTAATCTTTTGTTGCGTTTGATATTTTACCATTAGTCGTATTGCTATTCATTCGTTGATTGTTGCAACTAGAGTGTTAAGTGACAACAAGTCACCTTAATAATATTTAACTATTTTTAGTATTCAAGCATTTTTTAGCAAAACTGTAGCGTGGATTTTCATGATTATAGTTGCCCTCTAGGTTTCAGTTCAATTGACACTTTTCCTCCGCTTTCAGGACAGTTCGTTCCTAATGCTACTATAATGACCGGTACGACTGTCATTTTCTTCATTACGTTCTTAGCTCCCAGCCACTGTTCAGATACATGTAGATCACTTCATCCAGATCTATGCGATATACTGAAAGGCTTGCAACATCTGTTTATATTTCTGAGATGAATTTATTGTAATTATTTACACTATTTACGTTGTTCGCACTGTTGTACTCATCCTTGCTGTTATATTCACGACATTTCGGCCGTTGTACGCTCCGACCTTTGTCAGGTGATTGGAGTTTACTCTGCTACTAGATTGGCATTTTGGTCCCACCATTTTACCGTCAAAATACTTAAATGTAATCTGATCTCCTACACTTTTAGTTTCTTTTGTCGCACTTCTCATTTTAGGAACTCTCTACCATTTGCTTGCTACCCTGATAACTCCAATCTGCAAAAGTCTAAATTCAACGTTGATTACCATCTTTCATCTACTTGATTCTCATCCTTCGCTTATCTTTTTTCCGACATCACCTCTACCTTGTTTTTTATATCACTGTAATCCTTGGGTGGATGTGCTTTGTGGTTCTATGGATATCGACTCCACTAATCGGGGTGGCGAGTCCGAATTCCAGTTGAATTCCTTGCATTGATTTACGCACAAATACCCTTGGGAAAGGTATTAATTCATCTATTCCTTCCAGTTATGAGTTAAATAATAGGACAATAGGACAGATTGGGTTCTATAGCCTTGGCTAGCAACCAACCTACCGCAGAAAGCAATGGCAATCTCCTGTGGGATAATCTTCTGCCTAGTCAGTCATGTCTCTTTCGAGACATGATCGCCCAAAGCGTGTAACACGTATGGCATTTAACTGAACCCCTGCGCACCAGTGGCGGTCCTGCTATGCTTGGGTGAAATAATTATAAAAAAAAACATCGGAAATGGATTTGAAAAAAAACGAGATCGAGTAACCTACTTCATTCAGACTCTCTTTAATTGAGGGTCTTCCCAAATGTTTGGATTGCCTCACAAGTTGTCTTATTCCCTTCACCCTTGAAACATGAAAAAGTAATCTCGACCTCCTCCCGTTTTTTCTATTTAGTATTTCACATTTCCATCAGTGCATACCTTCACAGCATGAAAAAAACATGACGTGTACGCTTTCTTATTTCTTTCGTATTCCATTTGTAAGGAGTAAGTTCTACCCAGTTTCTTCCACAGAAGTATTTCTTTCCTCATCTTTATGATCTTACTCTTTTTCTCATATAGGAATAATGTGTCACTACCGACACTTGCGTTAGAACAGGGATCGCCAGCAAATAAACACAGTCGACCTCGTTCTAAAGTAATCAGTGATACTGTGCTGCTGAGATCACGTGTCACTTAGAGTAAAAATATAGAGAGTTATTAGAGAGTTTAGACTCAAAGAAGAATAAGTCTATGACGCACTATTGCTCGAAGGGGTAATTGTACTTGTATCTGACTTTACAAAGTGACTTTACTAAATAGAAGTTATAAACTAACGCTGAGTTTCATTAAACCAAATGAGATTACAATGGAAACGGACGATGTGACTTTGTTAACCCTAGCAAGGTTACAAAACTTTTCAAGTCCAGGAGAAATGGTTTCTCTTCTATATATACTCATATTTACATATCGTGCGCTTATTATTTCCTCTTTTGGAGCTATTACATTTCAGTTACCCTCTATCTTGAGTTGCTCTTGAGGCTTGTATTAAGTAAGCAAGATTATACAGATAGAGATATATACAGATATATGCAAGCGGTTATGTATCAGAAATTGAAAAGCTGTTGTACTGAATTTAATATAGTAGCCAAGACAAATGAAATTGGAATTTGTTATCTATTAAAGTACCCGTACATTGTTATCTATTAAAGTACCCGTACATTGTTATCTATTAAAGTACCCGTACATTGTTAACTATTAAAGTACCCGTACATTGTTATCTATTAATGTACCCGTACATCCAATTTTACAGCCTGATAACAAATTTTACCACCTTGTTTAGTCAGCCGAGTTCGAATTCCGGTTGAACTCCTTGCATTCACTTACGTAAAAAATACCCTTCAGAAAGGTATTAATCTGTTTCTTCCCTTCAGTTATGGGTTAAATAATAGGACAAATTGGATTCTATAGCAATGAATGGCAACCAGTCTACTGCAGAAAGCAATGGCAGCCTACTGCGGGATAATCTTCTGTTCGGTCATTCATATCTCTTTCGAGACATGATCACCCAATCACTTATGGAACTTAACTGACTGTTTAGGATGTGTGTTGTGGTGCAGTGGATATCGACTCGGAACGACAAATCGGGGAGTCCAGTTGAATTCCTTGCATTCACTTACGCACAAATACCCTTGGAATAAGTATTAATCCGTCTCTTGCCTCCAGTTATGGGTTAAATAATAGGACATATTTCTGTAGTCTTGGCTGTCAACCAGTCTATCGAGACATGATCGCCCAAAGCGTGTATCACGTATGACATTTAACTGACTGACTGAACAAGGTGGTAAAATGTTGGTAATAAGGTGGTAAAAAGCAAATCATAGGAAGAGTCAAAAGGGATCACATCTTGGTGGAAACAATCATCACTTAAGAAAGAATAAGTCTGTCAAATATATGCATTTTTTTTATTCAGTACTAGCAGTATAGCCCGGCGTTGCTAGGGTGTAATGAAAGCTCGAAAACTAATCCATGGTCCTGGAGCTCAGACTCTTTGGTCGTTGGCACGAAAGACTAAACAGCAATAGTTGTTTCCAGTTAAAGCGAAACCGATGACTGAAAGAAAAATGAATGGATGGAAGTCAAATTTTGATTTGCTGGTATCGATATCAAATAAGTTTTTTCGTCGTAAACTGAATTTTGAAGGTTAAATAAGTCCTCTGAGTAAATGGTATCATGGCTGAGACTTAGAACTACAATTATACCGACTTAGAGCCAAACCCGAAGCAAAAACTAAAATAAAAGGTCAGAAAAAAATACAGATATACAGGCAGAAAAACAGACACACACACAAACATGTTGCCTTATATATATATATTATCGATTTTCTGAACTATTGTAAGAACTGCAACCTTGAAACTTTTGAATATCTTTTCTTGTGTCTTTGTCTATGAGTGTATAAAATTTGATTAAAATTGGACCACTTCTTCTATAACCCGATTTTTTTCGATTATCGATTTTCGATATTTATCCGGGGTACCTCGACACAAAACCTAGCTAAGAACACTCATAGATGCTTTTCGTACAACTGTGTAAATTTTCAAGAAAATAGGTTCAGCCGTTTCGGAGTCTAATAGTAACGGATACACACACACAGACAAAGTTTCATTTATAAATAAGTTTAGATATTTTCATAACGCTATTGCAGAACGCTTTTCAACTTCCTGTTTAATATCAAATCCATTCTTCTCACGTGTATTTTGCTCAATACTTCAATAATATAATCAGTAACCACTTTATCCTTTCCACATAATTTTCAGTTTTAAGAAGAATTATAATAATTACTCCCACTCGTATCTACATTCACGTTCAGAGATTATTTCTATTATTTGTTCCCATATTGTAGAAAAGGTGATCCGTTTAATAGGCAATGATCTTCGTTGCAGATTAAACGATTTGTTCTCCTACTGCCTATACGCCCTCATCAAATCGAAGTCATTTACTTGTACATCATTCCGAACGTATCATTTATTTTGATAATTTTTCAAAGCAAAAATGCTACATTCATTTTTCTTCTAACTTTGTTTCCAAACAGCTAACATTTGATCTGTTTTCGTATATATTTCATGTTTTTTGCTTTCATACAATTCGTTGTAAAACACATATTATAACCTGTTATTACTAGGGATTATGTCTCCCTAAACAGACGTCCTTTTTAAAGTCCATGTCCATGACATTTCAGCTGCAATTTATTTTGTCCCAGGAATTCTCCATGGAAATCTTTTCCTTCACATTTCTGACACTTTTTTTTTCTTATATAATATCCTATTTATTCATTCTTTCTGCGCGTGCATATTTTGCAATTTTATTGCAGTTTTGACTGCCATTATGATTCACTCGACAGCTTTAATGCGTAATACACCCCAGTTTCGAAAGGTGCAATCTTCAATTCAATTCATCTGTCATATTTCCATAAAAGATATTGGCTTCATTTTCTTAACTATATATCTTTCTTCGATCAAGCCTTTTGTGATGTCAATTTCTCATGTTTCTCCCATTTTCTTGTTATGTTTAAAAAGTCCATGAATATCTTAAGACAGATTATTTGTCGTTGGTTTATGTGTTTGATCACGTTTCCTGTTTAGTTTCGTTTCCAAAATCGTTCTTTCCTTGTAGTGATATTTTCCTACAATTACTTACCAAATTCAGTCAGTTAAGTGTTATACACGCTTGGGTGATCATGTCTCGAAAGAGACGTGACTACCAAAGCAGATGATTTTCCCGCAGTAGGTTGCCATTACTTTCTGCGGTAGACTAGTTGCCCACCAAGGTTATAGAATCCAAGCCGTCCTGTTATTTGACCAATAGCTGGGGGTCTTCTTCTTTTTCTTCTTCGATGTGCCTTATATTTTCAGGACGTAGGCGATCATGGCTTTTCACGTCTCCCTATCCCTTGTAGCTTTTAGTATGTTTTCTTCTGTTACTACACGCAACCCCCGTTCCGTCACCCACCTGACCAGGCCCTTCATATATGTTATCCGCTGCCTTCCTTTGTCTCCTTTCCCTTCAATCTGGCCTGTCAGTATCAGGTTTTCCCAGCCCACTTTCCTCATTGCATGTCCCATGTTCAGTTGTCTCTTCCTGATGCTCACTATTATTTTTCTTTTCGTTGCCATTCTTTGCAAAACCTCATCATTGCTCACATTCTCGGTCCATGATATCCGCAGCAGCTGGGGGTAAGAGGCAGATAAATACCTTTCCCATGGGTATTTGCGCGTAAGCGAATGCAAAGAATTTAACTGGCATGCGAAATATCCACTGCATCACAATGTAACGGAAGTCAATTTCACTATTCCAAGATTTTCTAATCACATGTTGGATATATGGACCTACAATTATCTGTGGACGCTATTTTTGCAACCTTAATGTTTTAAGGATGTTTTATATTTTGTGTTCAATTTTGGATTTCTGGTGGAGAGTTAAATTTTTATCTAGCATTTGAATTCTACTTCACAGATTTCATTATATCTGGTTAATTTTCATTGCCATTTTGGCGCAGAGTTCTTTGAAATATCCATCATTTTATATGTATACTAGCATCATAACCCGGCGTTGCCTGTGCAATTCATGACATTTTAGTAGTAGGAGGAGATACCAATGAGAGGAGTAGATGGAAATCATTTATTGAAAGTTGGAAAGGAGAGCTGAGGCTGTTAGTAAACATTTTCAGCATTGATAAGAAGGAATTGAATGCATGCTGCTGTAGCATCCAAACGGAGCATAGTTTTAGTACCGGAATTAATGAATTTAACTTTATTTTTTTTAATCATTTCACCCCGAGCAAGGCGGAAACGCCACTGATGTGCAGGGGGTTACATAAATGTAAAAAGATTAATTAGAAAAGAGTGAGGAGTACAAACTAGTTAGAAAGGAACAATAGAAAGCTGAGAAAGCAGGTGCGGTGACAGATACATAGGTGGAGAGAAATGGAAGGTTATACAGAGGAGGGGGAAAAGCTAGGGGCCAGTGGTTAGTAGATGAGTATTGACTTTGCATTTAAATTTCTGGAGGTTGTAGCCGTCAGGAAAGCAAGAATACGAGAGCGAGTTCCACAGGCGGGAAGTGCGAGAGAGGAAGCTGCAGGAGTAGAATTGTCGTCTGCATTTGGCTAACCTGACTGTGAATGAATGGGACCCAGATGCCAGTCTGGTTGCACGAGTAAACACCTGTTGAGGAGGCATCAATGACTTAAGCTCGTCCGAGCAGAAGCCATGGAAGTATTTATAGAACAGACCAGGAGGGAGGCCACATTTCGACGATGGGCAAGTGGCTGCAGTCGAGTCGCCAGATCAGTACCTATCACATTACAGACTCTCCTTTGGAGCTTGTCAAGAACACTGAGGAGAACGGCAGGGGCACCTGACCATAAATGGCAGCAGTACTCCATGCACGGACGGATGGTTGACTTGTAGCTAGAATATGAGATTTACATTTAGCATTTAGTCCCAGTTATTATATTTAGGATTCTGTCCTTTTTTTATAATCATATCGCCCAAAGCAAGGCATTCTACTGCCACTGCTTTCCAGAGGTTACATAGCAGGAAAGTTATGAGAAAGAGTGACAGGTTATAGCGGGTGTCACGAAGTGGGTAAGAGAATGATGAGAATACTGCAGAGGGTAGAGTGGACAGAGAAAGGAGCATGAAAGAGAGGATGCAGCTGAGTGAAATAGGAGATGACTATTGACTTTAGATTTAAATTCTTGAAGGTTGTAGCTGTCGGGGAAGCAAATATACGGAAGGGAATTCCACGGGCGGAAAGTGCGAGAAAAGAAACTGCTGGAATAAATTTGCGTGTACATTTTATTGGTTTCACAGTGAAAGGCTGGGAACTAGTTGCTAATCTTGAGACTCGAGTAAATTCATATATAGGGGGAACTAGTGAGCTAATTCATCTGAGGAGAAGCCATGAAAGTATTTGTAGATTTCTTGCATATCAGATATTTCAAGCCCAGCAAATCAGAATTTAAGAGGTAGAATACTATTCCACTTCGTTCATTTCCAAATATCACTGTCTAATACAGTTCCAAATACAGCATTTAAAATATTTAAATGTAGAATACTGTTCCAGTTACGCATTTTAGGCATTTTCATTGAGGATACGGACTCAGTACATATATTTTATAGATACAGTTCCAGTGCTTACCGTTCAGCTGTTTACAGTACAATTATTGTTTCATTATTGTTTCATTTTTTGTATTTTCCAGCTTTATGGCGAGAATAAAGTTCTGCAATACAGCCCATTCAAGCTGAATCTAAGACATTTACAGTTCTAATTCGTATATTTAAGAAATTTGCAGCAACAATACAGTTACATTTCTAGCATTTAGATATTTACAGCTAAGGTAATTTGCACTTTCTACATTTCAGACAGGATGTGCGTTGTGGTACAGTGGATATCGGCCCGGAATGAGAAACTGGGGAGCCGAGTTCGAATTCCAGTTGAATCCATTGTATTCACTTACGCGCAAATACCCTTGGGAAAGGTATTAATCCGTCTCTTCCTTCCAGTTATGGGTTAAATAGCAGGACAGATTGGGTCCTATAGCTTTGGTCGGCAACCAGTCTACCGCAGAAAGCACTGGCAACCTACTGCGGGATAATCTTCTGCCCAGTCAGTCATGTCTCTTGCGAAACATGATCGCCCAATCGTGTATGGCACTTAACTGACTGACAGTTCAGACATTTACAGCGAGGATACAGTTCCCGATCTAGAATTTCGTCCACATGCAATTGGAATATAAATAAAATTCTATCTTCTTGCATTTCAGACAATAACAGCTAAGAAACCCTCCCGCATTCTATATTTCGAAACTTTCCTGATAAACATTTCCAGTTCCAGCATTTCAGCTCTGTATAGCTAGAATACAATTAAAGATGGTGAATTTTAGTTATTTATAGCAAGAATTCCTGCATTTCTGTATTGAACTCACTACTCCGCCTCAAGTAATTATGCAAGGCAAAACTTCTAACCATTACACCACATGAAAGTGTCCTGGTTTACTAGACGTCGCTTAGAGATGACACAAGACAAAAAGTATGAGCCACCCGGTGATGATCGAACTCACGATTCAATTGTAATTGATCTGTTGAGAAAACATTGCTAACCATGTCAAGGTGTCCCTCCCAGGGGCATATGTGTAAAAGCAGCATCTGCATATTTTACGTTCTTCTTCTTCTATGTGTCGTGTTCCTTCAAAACGTAGGCGATTATGGCCTTCCACGTCTTCCTATACTTAGTGGCTTTTAATAGGCTTTCTCCTTTTACCCCCAAACCCTGCTCTGCTATCCACTTTCTCAGGGCCGTCAAGTATGTTTCGCGTCGCTTTCCCCTGTCTCTCTTTCCTTCTATCTGAGCTGTGAGTATTAGATTCTTCAAGCTCTCTTTCTCATTACGTGTCTAAGGACCTTCAGCTGTATTTTCTTAAATATTAATTTCTTTTTCGTTTCCATCCTCCCCAAAACTCCATTATTGCTCACATGTTCAGTCCATTGTATTCTCAGCATCTTTCTACAGAAGGATGCTGAGAATACCATGAACCGAATATCTTTGAAGAGATTGTCCAGCATTCACTGCCATATTGAAGAATAGCCAACACATAGCAATCAGAGACTCTCTTATTTGTTTCTAGCGAAAGTTTCCTGTCTCTCCTGTCTTCTTTTTGAAATTCACCCTTGGCCATGCCAATTGTACTTCGGATCTCAATGTCGCAATTTCCGTCTTCTGTTAGATTATTTCCCAGATATTTCAATTTGTGTACCTGCTTGATTTTAGTTTCTCCCGCCTCTACTTGGCATTTTTGTAGAAGGTCTTACATTTTTAGTTACTGGGTCAATAAATGGCCAATCTGGCATTTAACTGAATTTTGATCATAGACTCATATCGAATGATAATCGAACAGTGATTTTACCTAAATTAAATGCTGAGTAACAATGTGGGTACCCAAATCAATGTACACCTGAGAAAGGCCGGACAGCACAACGGTCAAAATGTTGTCATAGCAACAACAAAGAAGAGGAAAACACTCAAAATACAAAGAGGGATAAATATTTTATAATGGAAAGATATAAAGAAAGAAATATATACATATTTGTCAGAATTTCTGGAATAAGAAATATCATTAAATAATTATATCTCCTAATCCCACAATTTATTTTCGAAGTATTGTCCACATCATTGTTGTTGTTATCACAAGGCTTCAGCAGTTATACACTCCAGACTTCATCAGGTTTATACCGATCTGTGTAAGGTACAGAATCCTTTATGTAATCTATTATTGTAGACTGTTCTCTTACCACTGCTCATTTATGTTCAGAATTCATTTTTAGAATTTAATGTAGATTGCCCACATCAATAACAACAACAAATATAAAGACAACAGAATGAAAGATATTATGTTGAAAAATAAATATTCATTTAGTAAATATTTTCTTTATACCTCATTCAGCTTTTGACGTAAATTTGTAGATCCATTTTATCAGAAAACAATAATCAATAATAATCAATTGACGTTTAACATTCTGTCAATTGGGTCTTCATCTTTGATCAAGATAATCAAGAAACAGTGCCAATTGGCGAATTACAGTGTTCAACACCGAGGTCAGAAGGCGTAGAGAATTTAAAATATTTATGAGAACACTTTAAACGAGAAGCGAAACGAAAGGTGGTTATGATACACTCAAAGACGGACAATATTTCATAAAACCATTAGACGAAAAGATAGAAACCAGCGCAAAGTGACCATTTCACTTGGAACCTGATGTTAGAAAATAAATTATACTTGACAGAAAAACGGACGTCGCGTGAGAGGGAAATCCACAGAGACGGAAGTTCCCATTACTAGAAATAAAAACGATGAATTGGAATGATGTCCACAGGGGGGTGGTCAGTTCCTGATTTCCCGGAATATCGGGCGTTCGTCAATTTCCATCTGCATCTTCGTGATCATTTAGAAAGCCTGATGTTGTTGATAGGCTTTTACAGTTTGATAAGGTTTATGTCAATGTTCTTCATGACTTTAAGATTCACTAAAAAGATATACATATATATATATATATATATATATATATATACACACACACACACACACACACACACACACACACACATATATATATATATATATATATATATATATATAGTAAAATAAAAAGAAGAGAAAAGGAAAACTGTATTTAACTCGCCTACGCATTTCGTCCTGTGATGGACTTTATTAAGGCAAAAAGACAAAATGAGCTTTATTCCAAATTACGTATCAATAAACAAACAGTGATGAAAACTAAAAGAACTCTCGGAAATTATTCAAAAAAATTCAGAGAAAATTCTAGTTTTAGAATTCCTTCATATGTAGCGCAATGTCACGTGATGTTAAAATGAAAGAAATTAAACCGTTTTCCTTGGACTTTTATGTATGTTAATTTGTTTGAGTATCATGTCCATAAGAATTTTTTTATAGTTGCCATCCCTGTTTATAGGTACGTAATTTGGAATAAAGCTTATTTCGTGTTTTTACCCTGATAAAGACCATCGAAGGATGAAACGCGTAGGTGAATTAAATACAGTTTTCCTCTTGTCCTCTTTTTATTTAACCATTCTGTGCTTAATCTCAGATTACATCTGAGTATATTTTACACACACACACACACACACACACACACACACACACACACATACATATATATATATATATATATATATATATATATATATATATATATATGTATGTATATATAAACGTGATTATAATTATACTCGTCTCGAAAGCCTTCCTCGAAAACTATCGAATGAAAGGGAAAATGGTTGTAAAAAAAAGAAAGAGCTTAGGGCCGGAAAGTCAGTCAAATGTATTCGGACCGAAATCAGCACGAAGCCCAAAGAAAAAACCCGACACGACCATCTAAAAGAAAGCGCTCAGTAGAAAGGTAGAGCAAACTAAATACATCTTTCCCTGACGATCTGTTTAGGAGAAACCTAGGTAGGTTCGTCTGGCTCATTAGGTGCTATATATATATATATATATATATATATATATATATATATATATAAACGTGATTATAATTATACTCGTCTCGAAAACCTTCCTCGAAAACTATCGAACGAAGGAAAAAAATGGTTGTATAAAAAGAAATAGCTTAGGGCATGAAAGTCAGTAAAAAGTGTTCGAATCGAAATCAGCACGAAGCCCCAAGAAAAAATCCGACACGTGTAATCATCTAACAGAAAGCGCTCAATACAAAAGTAGAGCAAACTAAATAGCACCTAATGAGCCAGACGAACCTCCCTAACGATCGGTTTAGGACAAACTTAGGTAGGTTCGTCTGACTCGTTAGGTGCTATATATATATATATATATATATATATATATATATATTGGTCAACAATACGGTGATCCTTACTCATACACACAGTAAGAGGAACCTGCAGATATTGGAGGCCATGTACATCAAATCAAAGCAACCAACACTCAATAAAATCAACTTTAAAACGGGAAATAACATATTACATTGCATTTGACTAGATGGTTTTGTTGTCATTTCGCGCTATCCCATGGTGTAACGTCATAAATCCGCATCGCAAACTTAAGAACTGCGTTTATTATTTTTGATAACTATTGCCGTTGCCAAGCGAAGTTTTATGTCAACACAAAATAAAATCGTCGGTGATGGTGGATTTTATAATATTTCAGTTTAAACAACCTCTCTGAAGATGGCTCATGTGAGCCGAAAGCTTAGAAGAAAACCAATAAATAATTATCCAAATGTTGGAGAATTTTTGTCTTTATTTTCAACTGAAATTAAAGCAAAATACA